>CAJQZP010000295.1:8017500-8175000 GCA_907164705.1 Parnassius apollo
CAGTCCTACGTTACACCACAGCATTAAAATATATCATTACATCTATACATACTGTATAGTAGCGGTGTAAGGAATCCACTCCACTGCCCTATAATGGATGTAGTAAGAGGCGGAGGAAAACAAATCAGGAGATGGGGAGCGGCGTCTTTCTATAAATTAAACGGTTGCAAACTCCCTTGTCAAGCGAGGCAACTATAGCAAATAATCCGCCTATGAAGCAATATATGGAGGAGTTCTATGTTCAGCAGTGTACTTTAAGTTAGGCTGTAACGGTAACATCCATCCATTTCTTATACGATTTGGCAACATTCACCATGCTTGGCTGATAAGTTGCTATATTATCATAATTATATATCAATTTTACAGCGGGGACTATTGTTTTCAGACTACAGACTTCCACAGACAGATATATATATAGCTTTAAATTTCGAATAACCAACCTCTTCTTAGTAAGACTATGGTAGGGCCGCTCGAGTTGTTCACAGCGACCGCCTGGCGGTGCCTGCGCGCTTCTTAGCGATGACAACGAGAAACTGCTCTTCATAGCAGAGTTCTCGAAACCTGTATTATTAAACAAAACATTTTTATACTACCTTCATTATTACAATGTAAGCTTCAAAAAAATCTAACATAATACTAAAAACATATGGTTAATGAATCACTTTGAATAAACACCGAATTATAACCTCAATGACTAGTGACAAGCAACGACAGCGAGGTATTGCCTGCGCTGACCAAGCACCAACTCGAAAACCTAAAGAGGTAAATAGGGATATTCTTTAAATAATTAAATGCAAGCCTCCTGGTGCGTAAACAAAACGAAATTAAAGCATTATAATTTATTAGTCTAATCGAATCCATTGCCGGACAGAGGCCTTTTCTAAGTTTAATGAATTTACTTACTCATTAAACTTAGTATGCCTTATACTCTTCTGGCTGATCAGGCGCTGTTTCCTGTCTAAATCAGACACCATGCAGCTATGTGGATGTGATAAGATGATGGTATTCGCTATTCATACACCAACAGTATTCTAATATAGATTTGTACAACGATATAAAGATTCGGTAGAAAAACAACAATATCGGCATCAATGAACAAAAAAAAACTCAGATATTCATTTAGTAATTAAAAATCAATAAATATCGGTTTGGGGACGAAGAATAGCATAATTTTATAAACAAGTGATTTGATGAAATGTACCATGTTTTTAATTTTTATCATATTCCTGCATTGTCGTACGAATGTCTCCAGCTCATTAGGAAGTTAGTTGTATATATTACTAAAGAACGGACATACGAATTACAAACGTATAAACTATAAACGTGCACGCACACGCACGCGCACACGCACGCTCACGCGCACGCGCACGCGCACACACACATACAATACGGCCGACGTATCTTGGCGAGTCCGACCTTCGCGCAGAAGGTTGCGCAATAGCTTTTTTAAGGAACAAAATGGTGGCATGAGGCGACGTACGGGGGGCGGTGGTCTAGGCTAGAGATTGACCATAAGTAAACACAATCGACCCTTTAGTCATAAAATATCGCAATCGATTAGTTTTATTTAGAAGTTATTGATTTTTGTTTATATAAGATATTAAACGAAATAGATTTACAAATGTAGTGAATTTTGTTGATAATAAACAAGATTTCGACTTAAATAAAAAAAAAAACTAAAAACATATTATTTTCTCAGCTGAAAGACATAATGTACTTAAATATCAATTATCTATTAACGTCTTCTTGAGTAACGACTATTTGAGAAAATTTAGAACCTCCTTATAAATTGCAAATAAATATATTTTTATGTCTTAATTTTAATCGATTTGAATAAAAATCGATTAAACAACACCCTCAGGCACGCGTGTTGGACATCCCTTTCTGGTTACTTCGTAAAGCTTCGTGCTTATTCGGCAATGCTCGGTACACGGTAATATTTCTCAGTCACACGTTAGCATTGGTGTCGTGTTCGTGTCGCTATCTCTGTCTTGAGCACAGTCGGTTACAAAAGTTTTCGTTGTTATTGTTGTTTGTTTTTATTAATAGTGTTAAGTTTGTTTTGTTTGTTTTATTTGTTTTATTTGCAAGTGTCAGTTAGCACTTATATTATTCGCCAAACATGCCACCAAAACATAACAGTGTGTTAAATCGCCAGGCGAGAAAAATTATTTACGATTTAACGCAATATATGAAAAAAGAAAAAGAAGAAGGCGTAAAAGATGTCGATAAAGTTTATTTAAGAGTTGCTAACGCAACTGGTGTGTCCCAACGCACAGTACAGCGGATCGCAACTGAAGGCAATATTTCGGGCTTACTTTCAGTATTCCGCACGCCTGGTAAAAAAAGGTCTAGATCAAAACCTATTACTGATATGGATAATTTTGACCAGGGAGTAGTAAAAAGATGCATACACAACTTCCACAAAACTGAAAAAGAAATGCCGACGATAAACAAATTACTAGCGAAACTCAAACGGGATATAAATTTTCAAGGTGGTAAAACGAGCTTAAAGACAATTATCAAAAACTTGGGTTTCAAGTGGCGAAAGACCGAAACCAATAGAATGGTTCTTATAGAGAAGACCGACATTCGCCTGAAAAGGATCTTGTACTTGAAGGCAATGAAAAAATACAGGGACGAAGGGCGACCAATTGTATTCACTGACGAGTCGTATGCCCACTCATCACATACAAAAGGTAAGGCGTGGTCAGATGGTTCCGCTCAAGGACTAAAGCGCCCGATATCAAAAGGTCAGCGGATAGTGATGGTACACGCTGGGTCAGAAGCAGGGTTTGTTCCGAACGCGCTACTAATGTTCAAATCTGGCAGCAAAACCGGAGACTATCATGATGACATGAATTTCAAAAATTATGAGAAATGGTTACGGACCCAACTGATTCCAAATTTGAGCCCTAACTCGGTGGTGGTTATCGATAATGCTCCGTACCACAACAAATTAATGGATCCTGCCCCTACATCTAATGACAAGAAGGCAAAAATGGAATCGTGGTTATTAGAAAAGGGTATACCATATGAAAAGGACATGCGTAAACCACAACTTTACGATCTAATAAAAAAAAACAAAGACGTGAATAAAAAATACGTAATAGATGAAATGTTTAAACAAAACAACCACGATGTCCTTCGTTTACCCCCATATCATCCCGATTTAAACCCCATCGAGATGGTGTGGGCTGCCATTAAAGGGCACGTAGCCGCTAAAAACGTCGACTGGAACGTAACCCGGACAATGGAGCTCATACAAGAAAAAGTAAATTTAATGGGTCAGAATGAATGGAGTGCTTTATGCAGAAAAGTGCAAGAGGTCGAACATGACTATAGGAAGAGCGACCATATTATTGACGAAATGACGGATCAATTATTCATCATTAATACAGCTTCAGATTCAGAAAGTGAGTCTGAAAGTGAGAGCGACGATTACGAAGATGAACCTATGCCAAGTACCTCACATGGTACACAAGGGGCCGACGACTTTATGTTAGGAATTTCCCCCTCAGCGACAGTGATTAAATAATAATAAGTGTAAATAAATAAAAAGTATTAAATGTAAATAATATTGTATGTGTTTGTGATAAAATCTGCCCCTATCGAAAGGTGAGGTATCAAAATTGAATCTTTAATTTATAATGTCTCCAAAGTGTTTTGATATTTTTGGTCACTGTATTAGGGAAATTTTATTTGTACATTGGTATATATAAAAAAATGACAATAACAGTTTTCTTCACGAGTGTTCATGCGCTAAACTTCGCAGAGCCTATATTCAGACTCGCCAAGATACGTCGGCCGTATAGTACACACACATACACAAACATGCGCACACGCAGCCCCACACACACACACACGTTCTTTTAAAAAGGTTTAAAAACCAGTTAAATGACACCAATTACCTAATGTATTTAGAA
Organism: Parnassius apollo; assembly: GCA_907164705.1. NCBI lineage: Eukaryota > Metazoa > Arthropoda > Insecta > Lepidoptera > Papilionidae > Parnassius > Parnassius apollo. Next base: position 8,021,427 of record CAJQZP010000295.1, read on the forward strand.
TGTATTTAAAAATTACATTGAAACACTCTTAGGGGAGAATTTTCTTTCTTTTCCACTGCAAAAAATTGCTTATTATCAGGAAGTACAGAATCTAAAAAAAATTTTAATATCCATTCTATTTAGAAACTTAATCGAGTATTACATGTGTGTGCATTTATTTTCCGGGCATATACTATTTCAAGAAGTATCAATTCTCACGCGTCAAAATCGTGTCTAAAATATGATGGCCTTAAGCGAGTGCTTGTATTTGATATATCACGCGGTATTTTCTACACGTACATATTAGATGTTTATTTTCAAGAAAGGACAAACTCTAACGCAATAAACGTTCCTTGCACCTTGCAAGGATTTCGGTTGTTCACATAACCCGTATTCCGAGAATGAGACAGTAATCAATAGACATTTATAGTGTTTCGAGACAGGTTGACGTTTAGTGATGTTTTTATATTTCGTGGAATTGGCCACACATTGAGTCACAACCAGCTGTAATAGTAAATAACCAAGTACAATAATCCGGACTATAAAATCCGGATTATAAAACATTATAAACCAAATTCGAGGAGGTGGTATCGTAAGAGTCCATGACGCAAAGTCGTAAAAGCTATTATTAAAATTAATAACTTAACTCCTAGATAGTCAGCAGGCTATCTTTAGAATTGAAAGCATTATAACCCTGCAATCGATATGATTACAGCAATTACATTCTTACTATACTGTATTGCCAACACAGAAACGGGGGAAGAAGATGTAAGCTTTTTAGAAGAACGTTAAATATATAAAAGTTGGTAAGAATTACTTCGCCCATATCCGTTCAATAAAATAAAATGATTTGCATCTTCCCTAGTTCGAAGAGCACCTCCCGCTCTGCCTTAATTGCGTCCACTAATGCCGTCACCACTAATACCAGCACGACTAGTTCCAACACCACTACACTAGGAAAGACACCATCGACGAAATTATGCGACACGTGTTTCGCCTCTACACGAAGCATCCTCAGGTGATGTAGACTCTGCGGTGGCTGACCGCTAAGACCGCTTAATATAGTGGAGTTGGGAATTGTGGTGCTGGGATTACTGGTGACGCGAGGGCGGAAGGTGCTCTTTAAACTAAGTAAGACACATCATTTTATTTTATTGGGCGGATATAGGCGAAGTAATTCTTGCCAACTTTAATATAATGATTTTCGCAAAGTAACGCCTGAATCTATTAATTAACGTAAAATATGTTCGGGAAAATTAATTACTATAATAATTGAAAGCTAATTCAGAGTAATTATTCGGACTATTGCGATACTTCAAACAGCTCGGTAACGTAAGTGGCGAGTGTTTAGTTAGTAGCACTTCGTGTCGCCGGTTCAATTCCCAAAGTACTTACTTACTTACTTATCTTCACGCACAATCCCTAACAGGGTAGCCAGAGAGAACAGATCGCCAAGTGTCACGATCCTTACATACCTCTTTCGCTTCTTTCAGGTCGAAGAGATCGCATCTCCACTGCATTCAACTTGCTTTTATGCTTCTTCTGGCATACCCAGGTTTCGCTGCCATATAACAAAGTCGGTACCAACACTGCGTTATGTATTGCAAGGGGTGCACTCTTCACCACGCCTTGCCTTCTGACTAATGCATTCAGGGCACCATTGACTTTGTTTCCGGCAGCGACGCGCCTATCCACATCTAAATCACATCTTCCATCCCGGCTGAAAGCACTCCCTAAGTATACAATTTCATTTACCTGTTCTAGACATTCCTGATTTACCCATATTTCACATTTCGTTCTCTCTTCGTCCTTTTCAAATATCAGAACCTTAGTTTTATTAGCATTTAAACGGAGACCTTTAATTTCACATTCCTCTTTCATACACGTGACTAATGTCTGCAGTTCTGCTTCTGATGGTGCAATAAGCACTGCATCATCAGCATACAGCAGACAATTAACTTTAATGTCACCCAACTTCACACCCAAACAGCTATTTTTCAGTTTCTGTAAACAACTTCCCAAAGTAATTAAAAAAAAAAAGTTAAAGTATTCCCAAAGTAAAGTAGTAAGGTCCGGCCATTTTCTGTATGCAATATAATTTCAAGGTTCAAATTTATATCTCGATGATTGGCAATTCACCACTGTGCGATTAACTAGCAATTTTAAACAAAATCAACGACTAGCCAGTTATGCGATTGATGCGTCAGGTGTTTACTAAGCACTTTGACACTGTTCTCTCTTGTCAGTTTTAACTGGCGTATACAAGATGGTCATCACATCATGTAACGAAACCTACGAGATTAGCCTCCGCTATTAGTTACAATCACTAGATGAAACGATTTGATTTATTGATTTGCGCCGCCTCCCACGGCAAAAGTTAATTATCATTTTAATTTTTGATAACGCTTAAAATATAATATGATAATCATACTCACTCGTAGACATCTTAATTCGTTTTACTTCGGGAACTTCTAAATTAATCAATTTACTGCTAAATCAACATTAGCATTCCCGAGTTCGTTTGTACTGCTGCTTCTTTTCATCAATATTCTTTGTACTTCAGAGTCTGTTGTTGCAAAATCATTTCCATGTGTTTACAGTTTAAGTCTAAATTGCTTCGTGTTTAAAAGAACTACAGCGACTAGAATCGTTTATATTTTAAAATAATAATATGTATAATAAATAAAGGATCTTGATCATGTAATCTTGAGGCAAGACTCATGAATTTCAAGCGTGCGTTGGGTATTTTGGTTCAAGGTTCGGTGGTCACATTTTGGGTTCGGGTCCTCCCTTTTGCCTTCTCTGCGTAGTAGTTTGGCGGCCGGTTCTGAAATAAGAAGAAACAATATTATTATAATAAAATATCAATGATACACATTAAAGCGAACAGTTGTTTTAATTAACGCTAAATTGGAGTACCGATTCTGACATACTCGTATTTTAAAATGACATGAAAGATTTAACGTCAATAAATAACGATAAACGAAATAAACGTTCTGTGATATTAGCGTTATGAGAGAATTCAACACCGTATTTCGTCCAATGGGTGGGCAACTATGGGATGGAATATAATGCAGTATATATCTTACGGATTTTTATAGAATAACGGTGACAAACGAGCACACAGTCCAATGGCAATTGGATGTTGTGGCCCATAGACATCGACATCTATCCTCGATTAAGAATCAAAAACGCAGATGCGTTGTCACACCTGATGACTAATATGGAATGCCTCGTTTCCATTAAAAAAGGCTCTCCGGATCTCTACACTCACCATACGAAACACAGCAGTATTAAGCTGCGATTTTACGCTGGTATTCTGTGAGAGCGTGGTCCTTCCCCGGTCGAGCCGACCCATTCGTGCTACAACCACAATATAGCTGCGGCGTGGCTCTACCACGTATAAAATTGATTCTGACATACTCGTATTTTTAAAATGAATGAAAGATTTAACGTCAATAAACGAAAAGTGCTGAGGTTATGAGAGAATCCAACACCGCATTTTGTCCAATGGGGGTCGTAAGCTCGTAAGGGGCAACTAAGAGATGGAATATAACGCAGAATATATTTTATGGCTTTCGATAGACGGCACCATGCGTTAACACTAGGCGAAAAATGCCCAACCTGGTCGGGAAGAAGCGACAAAGATGCGCGAGGTTAGTACCGCTACTGCAGAGTGACGACTACGGCAAATCCTTCCACAAAGGGAGAGGCCTCTCGTACAGCAGTGGACTCTTACGCGCTGATGAAGAAGACAAAAAAAAACCAAATCAGTAAATTGGCATTCGACGGTAAGATACAGAATTCCTATAAATTATAGCACATTACAAAAAAAAAATTCTTAACGAGACATAGAGTTTAAACAAAAATGTTTGTTTCACTATCAACACGTTATCCTAAAGTTTTTAAAGTATCTACTAAGAACTTGTTCGAACAATTTCACACTAAAAATAAATCATTAAATATAATTTTTTTTCATATACAACACAAATTATACGTGGTAGAGCCACGCTGCAGCTATATTATGGTTGTAGCACGAATGGGTCGGCTCGACCGGGGAAGGACCACGCTCTCACAGAATACCAGCGTAAAATAGCAGTTTAATACTGTTGTGTTTCGTATGGTGAGTATAGAGATCCGGAGACCTCTTTTTACTGGAAACGAGGCATTCCATCTTAGTCCTCAGGAGTGAGAACGCATCTGAGTTTTGATTCTTAATCGAAGATAATTATACATGTCTATGAGCCACAGCATCCATTTAACATCAGGTGGACTGTGTATTCGTTTGTCACCATTATATTTAAAAAAAAATCATAAATTGAAACATTGATAGATTTAACATTTATCACGGGAAGTAACAATCAATTAAAATTAACGAATACCAGATCGTAAACTTATTAAACATAGCTTAAAAGCAAGTTTTATTACAAGATAATGACTATTTATATCACCGAGTCGCGTACCTGTTAAATGCGAAATTAGTAATGCATTCATATAACAAAATAATACCTATACATATCATTCGAAAAAACGTAAATAAACATTCATCATCATTATTATTATAACTCAGAACTCCACGGCTATACATATATTATATAATTAATATACTTCCTACCAACCATTCACTCTGTACGTTCGTCAGGGGCCGCTCAACACTTCACTTGCTGGCAAGTACACACGCACGACATTAAACGCAGTTTTGATTTACAATCAAATTTTAATTATATACATTAAGACATGTTATTTTGCAATAACCGGTCAAATTTGCAGAGAAGGTTTAGAATATTCATATAGCAAATTTTGCCGATATACTAATTCTAAAAAGAATGTCAGACATTTTGTTTTTTCTCACATTTAAACTGATTTTACTGAGCACGCACACATTCGTAAAGGTCGATCGGTAGGCAAAAGCGTTGTGCCCATAAATCACATTCAATTTGTGAAATTTTTATTTACTCGTATTTTCAAAAACTGCAATAACTAAAAAATAATTTACCTCATTTAAAACGGGAACTGTCAGTGTAGTTAATATTATGTAAGGACCAATGAGTGTTAGTTGGTGAAAGCCCCATAATGTTCTGCTCCTTAAATGCGCATTTTTATATTTTATTTTTTACATATTTAATATAAATAATTACATTTATTTTAAATCACATATTTATAAATATAAAAAAGCTTTCTCTGAAAAGAATAATATTTCACTATTGTCGTACGATCTTATTACTAGCAATAGTTCTAGACTAGGTTCATAAGCATTCCAAATATTCATATGCACTTCGAAAGCGGTTCACTTTCACCAATATAAAAAAAATAATTTCGTGTTTTCTCTAATCGTCACTGGAGGCGAACAGAGTTGCGATGGAAAGCAATAGTTGCGAGGGCAATTTTCCAAGTTTCACACCAATTTGCTGATTTGCAAGACAAATCGACGAGGCACGAACCGCAGTTGCTGCGGGGGCAACAGTTTACGGTAATGGTCAGTAAGGACTAAATTATAACGATGGTAACCTTACGGGTGAATTGTATGAATTCGTTATTTATTGTAATACGAAGAAACGTTAAGAAAGTTATTTCATAATTTTACATCCTTCATCTGAAGAAAAAAGAGGTAGCAGTAACAATACTGCTACCTCTTATCATACAAATGAAATTTATGCTTGTTTACAATTGAAATATTTTATACCTTATCTAAAAATATTTTGCATGCTGAAGTGGCAATGGGCGGGCCGTACTGGACGAACCTAAAATTGTGTCAGTTCGGCTCACCCATTGCCACTTAAGGTGAAGAAAAGTTCTATAGCAGGGTTTCCCAACCTTTTTTTTGACCAGGGACTACTTTATTTTTTTTTTGTTGTTAACAATTAAGACAAGGTGAAAGAAAAGACTATTTTAATCTAACAATAAATAATAATCACTTTTAACATTATTATGTAATAAACTGATAAGCATTAATTTACAGTATTATTTGTGTATTAATTGCAAAAGCTACTAGGTACTTAGAAATAACAAATGTGTTATTTAAAACGATTAACGCTAAAATATTTAAATCTTTCGCGGACGACTGGTGGTCCGCAGACCATTGCTTGGAATCACTGTTCTATGGTGACCGAAGGTTGTGACCGGCAAACAGAGTGTGGAAAGAAAACCCCTACTACATGAAGTACCTACCGACCTAGTAAGAATGTAATGATGCTCTAATGATGATGATGGATTTCCATAGCTCAGGTTTTTAATAATGAGCCGGAGCCTTAGTTAACCCTGCCCATGAAATGAAAACCAGTTTTTTTATACTCACTTAATAGGTAATGTTTTATACAAACATAATATTCTATTTTGAGAAAAATAAACAAAACAACTGTGCCGGCAAAGCAGCATCATTACGGCATCGTAGCGGCGCGGCGGTAGGCACATAATATCATTGTTCAAAGAACTCTTTTCCTATTTTACGTGCGACAGCGATGGAACATCCACCTTATCAAGAGTCTTACCTATGTTGATATCGCGTACATTGTTTGCTTATCAAAATTCTTTTCTTTTTCAACTATTAGATTACTTTGAAACTTGAAATTTGGCATTAACCTAGATCAGTAAGCGTATAAAAAGAGAAAACTCTGAAAACTACAAACTATCAATACTCAGTGTCTACATATAATTTTAACAGCTTAAATTAGAAAAAAAGTGAAGCGTAAACTCATGAAAAAACGTTAAATTCGTGTATGTATTTAGATTATTAAGGGGATGAAACTTTTATGTCAAAAATCAATGATATGCCTTCAAAAACAAATATAAAAAAGAGAACAAGTTTGGATTCCATAGATTTATAGACTTACCATAACAGGCATTCATAATGAAAAGAAATCATTACGAACAACTATTTAGTAGGTACAGCAAGAAAACAGGTTATCGGACAGCGCATTTAGGTCTATGATAATACGATATAAAACACTGTCTTAGTGAAACGCATCGGCCAATCCAGAATCGGCCTGAATGTGGTGTCGCATATAGGGTTAGTAGGCCCTGAAATTGGGAATCCGGTTCCAGATGGTTAAAAATTCAGATTTTTCACAAAGATCAGTCTGGCAATAAAACTCAATAAATTGTAATTAATTTTTATTTTACAATGAAAGATACGTTTATTTCATTCATGTGTAGCCACTAGCCAGTGGCGTAGCTACGTAACCAAGGGCCCTGGTGCATATCAAAAAATGGGGCCCCACTGCTATCTAAACTGTTTAAGTTTTATCAAGTAAAAATATTAAATATACAAATACTTTAAAAATACTAAGCTACTTTATCATCAGCTCTTTTTCAAGCACTGCAGGGCACTGCAGGGTACCTTATAAAAATATTAAACAGTAACAACATAAATTACAATTAATACTTGGTGTAGGGGTATTGGGCAATAAAACAAAATAGCAAAGATTCAAGGGTTTATTATATAAAGGTCGGACCTAGCAACTGACTAAATAACAATTATATTTACAATCTTTTCCTAGTTTTAGTTTTCGCAAAAGTATCAATGACTTTGGTTAAATATAGGCTTGATGGGGTTTTGTTTTCAATTGCTAGTACCGTCGGAGCGTTCGGTCGGTCGTCGGAGTCGAGCTTGGCCCAAACTATTTCTTAAATATTGTTTTTATTATTTTCAATTTGCTAAATGACCATTCAGCTGCTGCAGAAGTGCTGAATATTCGACAGACTGCACTCATACCAGTAAAACGTGTATTTAATTGAGCTGTTAATGTGTCTAGTAGGTACATTATTGAAAATCTCAGTTTTAAATATTTCTTCTCTGTTTGGAAATCGGTGATCAGCAGCTAATTCATCAAAATGTTTTTAACTTTCCTTTATATTTTTTCTTGAAAATGGGTATCTATACCATATTTTTTTGCAGTTTCACTACTGGCTCTGCACTTGAATAATTCGAAATCATTTCTATAAATTTGCAACTTTGCTTTGGTCTCTGCTAAAGCTTTAGTTGCCCCGCCCAAATTGATGTCGCATTTTTGTAAAGTTTTGGATGCATAATTGATGTCATTCAATACACTTTGTATGAATTCGCAAAGCAACACGAGCTCGAAATTTAGCAATTTTTTTAATACTCTCTTCTTCACTACGTTCATATTTATTAGGACTCTAGAACAATTTCTGATAATGCTTTGATAATATCAAAAAAAAGAAGTTTTATTGCATATATCGTGTACTAGACCAGGGTGGTTTCCCATACGTTAGTGAATTTTGACAGTAGATCCCAACGTGTGATGCTGTTTCAGTTAAGTTACGTCAAGTTATACAAATTTTGCAACGTTGCGAAAAAATCTGTATTTCCATACAACTGCTAACGGTATCATTTATCACCAAATTTATATTATGAGTGGCACAATGTACGTACTCCGCGTTAGGCTGGATATCCTTAATATGTTTTTGTACTCCATTATTACACACCACTCATCACACTGGCTCCATCATAACCTTGCCCCACACATTTTTTTTAAATCAATATTTTTGTCGATAAATAATGTAGTCACTTGGTTGACTAAATCTGCTGCGCTATGTTTGATGGCTGCATAAATGCCTAGAAACACTTCTTTTACTTCTATATCAAATGGCTGTTCATTTTCCGATCTGGCTATTACTGCATACCTCACAATAATACTTAACTGATCTACCTTCGATATGCCCTGTATCGTATCCATTATGATGGCGAAAAACGGTCACGCCCTTAGTAGATGGGGCGACGTTAAAAGTAAAAGGAAGGCGAAACGTAATGATACGCTACAAGACGTCGTTGGGAATCCCCGGTAAACATTTTATAGCCGCTAGTGATATCTAAAAACGATCTTCACGCGCGCGGGCCTGAATTAATGCACCTACTGCAGGTAACCTGCATTTTTTTACTACTTTTCGCGTTATGCAACGATTAGCCGAAATCTATAGATTTGACATGATTTACTGACGTAACGGACATCAATATGAGTGGTATTAAAATCAAATAAAATTGGATCACTATATTTACCAGTACTAAAAAGTTTATTGACATTAGCTTACTTACTCCTGATACAGAATTAATTTTTTAACCATTCTCGAAAAGAAATGTTGACTCGAATTCACAATAAAACGCACATATCGCTATTCCGTCAAATTGACAACAATGCAACCCACAGAAAGAATTTAGGGGAATTCCCTAGGTACTACTTTCGAATTTTTCTCAACTGAGTCGCCATGATTAAAGTCGGGTTGCAACATGTCATATTTATTTTGAAAATGGGAGAAATTTTCAAAAGTTCAGTTTGTTCGAGATTTTCTGGTAAGGATTCGTAGGCTCCCTGAGCTTTAGGGCCCCGGGGCACTGCCCCGCCTAGCCCCTAGGTGGCTACGCCACTGCTACTAGCTACAAGTTGTGCTTGAAATCATATTCACTTGTTCGCGTTACGACCTACAAGTACAGCTGAAGGTAAAAAACCGACCTATATTGAAATCCGATCGGAAGCCGGTCTTGACACTGAAATCCGATCCATAAGTACCAGATTTATCCGGTTAGATGGTAACCCTAGTCGCATTAGGCATTAGCACATAACCGTGTGTCATGCCAAAATACTTTTATATACAACGCATAAAGGACACCAATCAGGCGCCACAAACTATGCCACCACAAAGCACCGGCTTAACATTAAACCATTCCAAATTAATTACACAGCAAAAACAAACGAATCAACGAATACTAAAGAATTGAAAGTAGAATTGTCGGTATTGATTGAATCGGTATTTACAAAGAAAAAAGCCCAATGAATTGCGCCCACAGAGAGTCAGTTCACACGTTGCTATCGCTGCTTGTAATGAATGATGACAGGGTCAGCGATAACTGTTAGATTTCGCCCACAAAAAGCTTGTTATTGATTAAAGTTCTACATTTTAGATAAGATAAATCACAAAATAACATTTGAGTTTAAGAAAATTTAAACAACAAGCATTAATCATGAACCTAGGGAGAACACTAGGTAATAGTTATTATTGTATTGTCACCCGTCTTTGACACTAGTGCAAATTTTCAAGTCATTCGGCCGTCTACAACTTGGTGTAAATTGCATTAAAAGATTCCGTTCCATAGACAGATAGGCAGATACACGGGAAGCCAATAAAATGTGTCAATACGTTGAAGAGAAAATTACTTTATTTTTCTCATTCTTTAATGTTTAATTTTGTATTTGAAATCAGAATAGTAGTAGTAATAAGAATAGTATCCAATCATATTATAATCAAAAACACGTTTTGCCATCGTGAAAATATAAACTGGTAACACAAAAATTATAGAGTTAATATTAATATTTGTGTCATGGAGTCAGTATATTTATTGATATTACCTTCTTTATGGTAAATACAACATCTTTCAATTTTATTTATTTATTCTTTATTGTAAGTTGTAACTTGTAACACATTACAACTAAGGTAACAATGGGCGGACTTGCCTGTCGGCATTCTCTGCCAATCAATCCGCAGTGTGGTGAGCTATTATGGCAGGTGTAAACTTGCTATAATTACGATCTTTGGAAAAAATAAAATAAAATATTTCAATTATTTATTTGAAGCGAAAATCTCTAAATTTACTATGGATTTCCAGTATCGATTTCGTCGGACAAATGATACGGGTGAATGATTTTTTTTACAAGTGCACTGAGGCGTTGTCGTAGGAGAGGAAGATCCTGCTTCGAGAGCACTGCTTACGAATATTTTCAAGACAACAGTGAAACAGTTTTCATTCATTAATAACTAGTCTGAGGTAACTCTTCTTTTACCTGCGAGGTCTATTGTGAAATATTGTAAATGTGGCATACTGTAAGGCAATTTTAGTCCCCAAAGATAATTTCATTTTTTTTATAGGATAGAGTGACAAACGAGCACACAGTCTACCTGATAGTAAGTGGTTGCTGTGGCCCATATACACCTACATGTATCCTCGATTACGAATCAAAATGCAGATGTGTTGCCACCCGTGAGGATTAAGATGGAATGCCTCATTTCTCTCCGGTCCTCTACACTCACCATACGAGACACACCAATATTACGCTGCTATTTTACGCTGGTATTCTGTGAGAGCGCGGTCCTTCCCCGGTCGAGCTGACCCATTCGTGCTACAACTATACTACTAATATAACTGCAGCATGGGTTTACCACGTATTACCTTTATAAAATCTGTTAGAAATTATATTGTTAATTCTAGTTCCATTCAACATCAGTATGTGGAAAATTAGAACATACTTTCTAATAACCTATGGACCGTTGGGAAAGGGTCTATTTGACCCCTACTAGATCTTGTAGGACAATTTAATCCGTCTACTTCACGGTAACGGTAACCGTCAAAGCTTAAATTTATGACTAATATAATGGTGCTGCTACGTGACCAGTAGGGTGTGGCGAGACCATGGTGACTGATATAAGAACACTGAGAACATGCAACTGTAAAACTCGTTGGAAAACCGATGCAACTTGTAAATGCAAACATCTGTTTAAAAATAACTAAATTATTTTATTGCAAATAATAAAACTTATTAGATCTGCCAGCCGGCTAAAAATACAAATCATTGTCATTTAATTTGTAGTTTAAAACAACTAATGGGAAGACAATATTAGCTTAATTACAAGTATCTTAGTTATTGAATTTAAGAAAAGGAAACTGGGTTGGGAGAAAGTTAAGGTATTGACTTAAATGTGTGAAGAAGTGTCTGTTAGACGATCGTCTGTCGTACTACAAACATGTAATAATGATAAATGACTTGTTTAATTCTAAGCGTGGAGAGACGAATTACGTTCTGTAGTATTCATCAAGATTACACCGTGCGAAATCGTAATACAAACAATACAAAAAATGGAAGTATCGTTCAAAACTTTCAACGAATAAAAAGTTAATAGCAAAATGATTGTAAAAGGAATTAATTTCTTAATTTTATCTCTAATGTTTGCCATTCGCCAAAATACAAAATGAACTAATCTCAGCTTTACAAATAAAAATTATTAGGTACTTATTAACAATCTTGACACAACGGTGATCAATTTTGAAAATCGCTTTGAATAATTCAATGCAACGGTAAACATATTACTAAGCAATGCCATGTTTATTTGATATTCAAAATAACGGTCTCTTATAAAACGTGAGAAAATTTGATTTTTTTGAATATTTGTTGGTATGATTAAGTGACGATAATGCGAAGCGATTAAATTACAAATTACTTTGCATTAAAAGCCACAGTCGATAAGTCACTTTATAATGTAATTTCGTATTTTATTTTATTCGTAATCTGATTTTATTACTTTAATACTCTTCCAACTATACAGTATGATACATTTATAACTTGTAAGCTTGTAACACAATAGTACATTTCTATGCATTTTATGTAAAGTATCACTTCTTGGCACGTTTACATGTAAGTAAACTATTTAAAACTATAAATATGTAATATACTAATAATAATATATAAATATAATGTCAAATGGCTTAGCAAGATCCTTCGTTATGCCGAAAATATTGCAGCATTAATTTTGAAATAAATATATGGTAAAGTTGAGGATTAATGTTAATGATTATGTTAGACGAAAACACGATTTCGTAAAATTTTCTAGATAGAAAAAAATCCAAAGTTACCTCCAAAATAAATAATAAATCGCTGTTATTCATAAAATACTTTAAATAAGATCATGAAACTTTGCATACTAACTGAACTAACTATAAAGCAGTGCTTATGTTATTTACTTTTTTTAAAATACCATTATTTTCACTGTAAAAAAGAAATTAATAATAATAATAATAATAATAAATATTTATTGCCACACAATAATAAGTTTACAAATGAAAAGTTTACAAAGTAAGTATACACATAAAAATGATTAGACTTAAAATAAAAAAATAAAAAAAAACATTCACAATTAACAGATTAACTAATATTACTCAGTATACGATTATAATGTGAGGCAACGGGCACAGGCTCAGTATTCGCTGGGCATTATGCTCAGCACTGTTTTTCAGCCAGTCCCTGCTGTTTTGGGTATATTTTGGTCGCACGCACATCTTACTTAATTATGTATTGTTGGTAAACCTCTATACAGTCAATATGTGTTAGATAAAAATACTTATTACAGAATAAACATACAGTTATTCGGCCTAAAAAAGATTTCTGTTCGTGTAATAACTCCTTTTTAACCTTTTTTTTAAATGTTGAAGAATTAATATTAAAATTTTCTTTTAAGGGTGGTGGCAAATCATTCCATATTTTTGCGGCCAAATATTTAAAACATCCTTTGAAGTTTTTAGTCTTATGGCATGGAAAATTACCTAAACTATCGGCGTCTTAAGCTTGATTCCTGTCGCCCCGTTAGTATCGCTTAGGCTTTTGAAGGGAGAAGTTGTGTCGCTTACGATCAGAATACACATTACGCAACAGTACGACGTAAAATTAAAATGGGAAATAACCGTGATAAAAATAAGAAGTGACTGGCTTGGCGTTAAGAAACAGGCATAAATATGATAAACCTAATGAAATAAGTGTCTAACGACCTATCTACTTACAGTATTAGTGATTACAAACATGTCGGTACATAGCATACGACGCGCGGGGGAAGTGGGGGCGAAATTAGAATTAAAGCTGACTTACTCTATCCTCTTAATTAGTTAAGAATACACTATCCCTCGAGTGATAGCCTCGTGCCAGCATGTTGATAGATCCAATATTAAATATAGGACGACCTGATTAAACTTGTTGGAAGTCGATGTATGCAGGTGACATATGACCGAACTTTGCGCTGATATATAAAGGAAGCCGATGGGTTGTGGCGATAGTGACAATGACTCTACCTAATGCTAACCCATTTACTAGACTAATGCACGTTACTTTTAAGGCGACACCGTGAAAAAATGCATCTCCTTTCATCGAATAGTATAGGACTATGACACCACTAACGAAAGTGGGATTTTGATATAGGTAAATTCATGTCTTTATCTTGAATTAGATTGTTCAAAAACGCGATTGTATAATTTTGACTCGATCATAATTATTTGCGAAAACACCTCTAAAAAATCACTATAGTTGAAATTATAACGAAATTACTTAATTTATATGCTTGGGAGTCACTCAAATATATTCATAACATCAATATTCATAATTTACTTGCTCATTATTTTCATTAATTAAATCAATAATTTTTAAAAAATATATTTTAAAATTCTGACAATTTCTAAGCGCTTTTAATCGTCGCGAGCACTACGCTATTTTAGACCTTACGACGGCGTTTTTTCAAGTCTTTATAGAAATTATGTATTCACTCGGACCAGTACGGCGAAAGCATGGCCGAATCGTCTCGTTACAACAAAATTATTCTATTTGATTAAAACTAGTTTTTACGGATTTTATCGCGTATATTAACTTATTCATGTTTCGAGTACTTTACAGCACCCATGGTCACAGGGGACATGGGTGGAATACAAAATAAGTTAAAATACGCGATAGAATCCGTAAAAACTAGTTTTATTTAAATGTGTAGTATTCGGGAAAAAATAAGAAATCAAAATTATTTCACATAAAATACGAAAACGTAACTTTTGTTGTCAGTTAAATATTGATTGTGTGACCATCATTTAAATTTATTAACTCTATGTTTTATAAATTGTTTCACCCTGAGCACTTGGTATGAATATGAATGAATGAATATACTTTATTGCACACCACAAACAAATTTACAAAGAACATAACAGAGAGCAGATTACATGTACAATTTGGCGGCCTTATCGCTACATAGCGATCTCTTCCAGGCAACCAAAGGTGTAAAGGAATAAAACAGTGAGTACTAGGTAGGTGGTGCAATATAAATATACCTAATATAATATCAATACATGCAATAAAATAACATATAAGTAAATAACTAATACATTAAAAAATATGATACACATATACATATACGTATATACATAAACATACACACACACATATATACATATATATATATACATATCCATACATATACACACATACATATACACACATACATATATATATATACATATATACATACATACTCGTATATCCTCAAATATATACCACTAACAATAACATAAACAAATAAATACAAAACTACATAATCACATAATTTATCCTAATGATTATCGAACGATAGAGACAACTAATGCTCTTTAAGAAGTCGCTTAAAGACTACAATAGTCTGAGCTTCGCGTAAATACAAAGGTAGGGCATTCCAGAGCTTAATAGACTGTACAGTAAAAGATTTATTAAAGAAAGATGTATTGTGAGTTGGTATCCTTAAAATAAGGTATAAGCCATTCCTTAAGAATTGGCATCTCTACCAATCAAAAGTTAATGTTGTGCGTGCGTGATAGATCAAACACGCGGAAGTATTTTCTGTTTTGCTATCATTTGCATTTGATGTACGTCTGCTTGTCAGATTATGGGACTACATTCTATAGTGGCATTACATATTCCTTACTTACATGTCACCGATCGATGGTAATAAGGTCCTCACTCCGTGAGTAAATTTCTCAACAATACGGACCAACAAACAATAGGTATAGTGAACAAAAGGCTGCGAAAAAAGTTTGAGGCGAAAGTTCACAACAAATATAAATATTAAAAAATTATGTTCTTGGAATAAGTAAAATTTATATGTTCAACTTTGAACACAAAGTACAACAATAATATGTGCATAATTCAAGGATTTTAAACTAAGATCTCATAGATATTTTGAACAGTTTGCAACAGATTAATACATACCTACTTTTTTTTCGTGGTAGAGCCATGCTACAGCTATATTATGGTTGCAGTACGAACGGCTTGTCCGGGGTTAGACTACGATCACACAGGATACTATTAGTACTTAAAATATATCCTATACCTTTAAACGAGCAATTCTTGTATATTTAAATAATCGGAATCTCGGAAACGGCTCCAACGATTTTCTAAACGGCAATAAATCGATCTAGCTAGGATTTATTTTTAGAAAATGGCTTTTTGTCCATGTTTTAGGCAATGAAAAACTGCTACAATATCGTTAGAATAAGAAGGTAAATTTTGATAGTTTATTAATGATTACAAATAGCTTAATTATTATATTGGGTGGTCACAAAATCGTAATTTTTTTAATTTGTTTTTCAAGTTCCTTTCTTTTTTGAGAAAATCTATTTTTTAGACCCCTTTTTTTTAGTATTTTTTAAAAACACGAAAATTTAAATTAAACTATTTGCACTCATAATTTTTTATTCAAATAGCCAGTTCAGTTTTTTCTATTATGTCGCTAAGATCAAAAAATATTATTCGTATTTCATCAGTATGTAATTTGTATCTAAATATAATTTCCAAAACACACGAATAAAAAAAAACCGAGCGAAAAATACCGAGCAAAGCTCGGTCAACCGGGTACTAGTAATACTAAAACATACATAAATTCTCACGCCTGTCAGTGACCTAGAGGGGCAGACAGATACTACCATCTTCCATTTGGCGTCGATCCTGACACACCTCTCACGCTTCTTTCACATTTATACATCTATATATCTATATCTATGGCACGTATGCGACATGCTCTTAGGCTAAAGATACACTTAATTGGCCTCTCTACAATATATCCAGAATTTGGTCGATAAACTTTCGCCTAAATCTAAAGCATCGCTTGCCGACTCAACCACTCGCTTCTGCAGCTAAAATTGCTTTGTCACTCTGCTTCCTCATTGATTCTTTCTAATTATACAAAATATAGTTTAATACATTATTTAATATTAAAAATTAGATTTTCAGTCAGTATTAATAATAAACAGTAACAGTAGTATCTTTTTGGACTGCTACGTTATATTTCATAAAGAGGGTAGGAGATCAATTGCTTTCCTTATAAGTCTGTACAAGTAACACTTCTGTGACACAAAGAACAAAAGCTAGCTAACATTAATACACTTAAAAAAAAAAAACAATCATCAAAAGCCCAAAACGAATGAAGGATTGATTTCACGGCTATCAGACTCTGGCTCTAACCGGCTTTTATATTACGTCGATATTCCAAAGCAAATTTTATATGTTGTTTGTATGTTACATTTCATAACATTGTGTCTAGATATAGTGTGCATAAACTAGGCAAAGCGGGTCAAACAGGTGTACTGCATGTTTACGATCCGGTTATCGGCCAAAACGTTATATAGAGGGGAGTGAGGTATCGAGGCCGACGCATACAAATTCAACGACACTTTAAAAGGAAACGTTTAAGTGTTCAGGTACAAACTTAACTGGAAATAGTAATGAAATGCACAAGTTTAAGCCTGTTTAATCGCTCGATCTCAATTTATTATCATAATAGTCGCACTACTTATAATAATCTTCTTTATACGAGAATCTCAACAGAGAATTCCTCTTCAAGACTGACACACTAACATACTAGACAACTTCTTGTTTCCCAGAGATTTTCTACGTAGGGTTTTTGATATTTGACGTAATTATATAATTTTCTATTATTAAATAATTACACTTAGATAAATTATCTCAGTGTACATTACTACATATATTATAAATTGAAAGCAAAGAAGTTGGCGGTGCCTCACCCCCTTGCCTCGGAAAGCGCGTTAAGCCGTTGGTTCTGCGCCTGATCTCTTTCCGATTTCATCGGTTTACTGACCCATTGAACTTAGAGAGTGAGGAAATAGAGAGCGCATCTGTGCTGGCGTATACACTTCAACAATATAATCCTTTCCTGCGCCGATGGCTAATTTCCGTTGAGGCTGGCCGCCGTGACCAAAATTTGGTCTGGAGAACATAATTATATTATAAATATATTATCTTCTATTTTTACACTTAGATTGACAAGGTACTGTGAAATAAAGAGGAGTGGAGAAGAGATCTTTGAAGTAAAGAGAAGAGAAGGAAATTAGCAGTATTGAGGAAATGATAAAGAGATAAATGAGCAAGGGCATTACGAACGACGAAAAAAACTGTTTCGAACATGTGGAATATCGACATTGTTGTGGTAGAGATCCTTCACAGCATCTGGTTGTCCGAATGCGAAGAGGAAGGAGAAATTCATAATTCCTGCTTTGCCTCTCCAATAAGTATCTTATAGAATAGGAGCCGAGGAGAGCCTGGATACTCTACATCTACGCCTTTACTTATACTTAACACTAACAAGACAACAATAAGGAAACCGCGAGACACGTGAACAAAAACCCCTAACCCCTACATAGGACAAACTAAAAGATCAATAAAAACCCGCGTTAAAGAACATATAGCTGATGTGAAGAATCGACGCTCCGGGAAGTCTGCAGTCTGTGAACACGTACAGGATCGCCCCCGTCACTACATTAGATTTGATAGACCGCAGATCCTCGCTAAAGAATAACGATTCCTTCCAAGGATGATTCGCGAGGCTATTGAAATCAAAAAACATCCTAATTTCAATAGAGAAGATGGCTGGGTGCTACCATCTGCTTGGGATCCTATAATAAATAAAATTAAATCCCAATCCAAGCATACAACTGCAAGACTTCAAGATACCATAAGTTCATACTGCATAGATCGGAACAAAAGTTAAATTTTAATCTATGGTAACCGCGGTTAACTATGACATATGGACGTTGAACATCTTAGTCCTGCCCGTGACCATGAGTGCTGTAAAGCGTTCGAAACGTCGGGTATTTAAAAAAGTTAAATATACGCAATAAATTCCGTAAAAACTAGTATTATTTCAATGTGTAGTGTTCGCGTAAATATAAGAAATCATTATAAAAACCCCTAATTTTTTGTTAGTTCGAACAAGAACTATTACAACTATATTAAAAAAAATACCACTGATGTCTAAATTACAACGGAGAAAATACGTGGTACAGCCATCCTGCTACTATATTAAAGTTGTACTACTTGTTTACACAGTAAACAACGGACAAAGTAGCCAAGAAGAAGATCGGAAGGCACATGGAGTGCTACGAACCATTAAATAACGGAAGGCTGAATATTTGGGTCATGTGCGACACTTGCATATACGCTAGGCTGCTGCATGCGACTATGGCGGTAAAAATTAGATGCATCATAGTTAAAAAAGGACCGCTAGCCGTTAGTGGTAAAAAGACATATATGGTAGCCTCGTACCGGTAAGCGAAGTGTAGGGCGACCTCTCAGTGAGACATACAGGAAGTTGATGGATGCAGTACCGTGCTGCAGCTAACCCTATCATGGGCTTGTGAAGAGCTGTAATGATGATGATGATGAAGGGACATAAAAGGAGAAGATTGTTCTATCTCGCTTTTTTTCATTTTTTTTACATTTAAGATACAAACAGTGAAAATATTACTTAGTTATTATAGTAATTAAATTTGTTAAATAATTGATGTAGATGGTATTATAATAGAGTAAGTTTGAATTATATAAACTGAACGTAAGTCGTAACGTAAGATCTTCGATCAGCAATACTGAGTTGATCGAAGCGTAAGATTATAGTCATACACGCCTCCGACTTAAGATTTAGGGTGACTTTTGTTAAATGGCTTTTTTGAACATTAGTAATTTTTTTTATAAGATAGGGTGACAAACGAGCACACAGTCCACCGGATGGTAAGTGGTTGCTGTGGCTCATAGACGTCTACATCTATCCTCGATTACGAATCAAAATGCAGATGCGTTGTCACCCGTGTGGACTAAGATGAAATGCCTCGTTTCCAGTAAAAAGGGTCTCCGGTTCTCTACACTCACCATACGAAACACAGCAGCATTAAGCTACTATTTGACGCTGGTATTCTGTGAGAGCGTGGTCCTTCCCCGGTCGAGCCGACCTATTCGTCGGCTACAACTATACTACTAATATATATATATATATATATATATATATATATATATATATATATATATATATATATATATATATATATATATACCCTCAGATACCCCAATTAGTATATTATGTTATAATCATAATACATACACTGAATTTTTAGTTAAACATTTTTGTACACTGATTATCAAATTAGTTATACTAATTCCGGAAGAATGTTGTGGGCACAGTACAAATCCACGAACGCAAAGACTTTAACGTGCTTGAAATAAAGTTTATTTTTCTTTATTTTTATTGAATGACAGAATTAGTAATTATACAAATAAAACTGCACTCTTAAAAGTCTTATTGCCTTAAGTTACGGTCCATTTCAGTCTGTATTGACTGTACAGATTAAGTGTGACTGTAATTTACGTAGTTTTAATTATTTTTGGGATAAAAAATTACCTATATTAAAAATGATAGGAATCGATTCAGTAAACAATTCCGAACAAACTACTTTCTCAAAGTGCGTTAATTATGTTACATGTTGTATATATACACACACACATATATATATATATATATATATATATATATATATATATATATATATATATATATATATATATATATATATATATATATATATATATATATATATAATACAACTGCAGCATGGCTCTACCACGTAAGTTGAACACTAGCACTACTATACCGTTTATCTAAATATACAAACTCTTATTATTATGTAAATACTTCAATTTGCCAGTTTCCTAAACTATCTAGGACAAATTGAAGTATTTTAAACAAGTAATAATAAGAGAAATGTAAAAATATGACTAAATTTGATTAATATTCTATTTTATATTTTTTAAACTTTGACGGCTCCGCGGCACATTGAGCTGTGGCTCCTAGGGTCGCGGGTTCTAATTCCGCACGAAAGAGTTATGATGTTATAATTGCCGACATAAGTCGTGAGCACACTTTTTATTAGTCGATACGACGTTGACCACGCTGACGTTCAACGTGATTGGTCCATCAGTCGATTCTCCTCGTCTATTGGTTTCGAACGTATCATTCGGCTTCCGTACACTTCAGAGCAATAATTTTAGTGATAACTTTTTAATTAGTTTATTTTCGTTAATTGTTTTTGTTACCACGTTGTTAAATGTTATTTGTGTATTCCTTGTTATTAATTGTTTTTTATTATTTCTTGCTTTTAATTATTTTTGTTGTTAAAATTTGAGTGTTCAGAATTTGGTTCAGATATGCAGAGAAGGAAGAATTCGGTGTTAAATAGACAATCCCGACAAATAGTCTATTCAGTGTTTAGTTACATGAAAAAATTAGGTACTGCAAAAAACATCAAAATAAACAACGACTGCTGAGGCGACTAATGTCTCAGTATCTACTGTTCGGCGCACCGCAAAACCTGATTTTATGGAAGGCATATCACATCTTCTTCTTCTACTTCTAACCACCAGGTATACATTAAATACTTTATAGTAGATAATAAAATCACGGACACGAATATCTGCAACATTACTGCATCAAAGTAAAAGTTGATGTGTTCGAGTAAACATTTTCATAAAAGTCGGCGAAAATATTCAATTACGAATTGAAATACTAAAGGTACCCAATAATTTTGCCCGACAGTGTAGCTACCTCCCAACACAGTTTATCGGCAAAAGTATGTCGACAACTATACGTCCTTAAGCAATTTATGTCTGTAAAATGAAAATCCTTAGTTTGGTGGTAACTTAAAAAAATCTGCTTAATTTTATTTTATTACAATATGTATTTATATTTCATTTAATTTTACAAAAGTTTCGATTGTGGAAAGCATTTCAAATGTATATTATAATGATATGATATAAACAACATTTTGATAGAACCGCAATTCTAAAGTTTTTTTTCTGAAGTTTTGCCCCCACACTGCGATTTTCTACTTTATAGCGTAGGCACGTTCACATACATAAATTGCACAATGACAAACGTCCGCAGTCCGGACCCGGAACAATTATGTGTAGGTCACACAAATACTTCTTCCGAGCAGGTTTCGAACCCCTCAACAGCGAGACTCAATAATAAGAAGCGGAGCCGTCAAATTTAAATCCAAATTTAATTACCGAAAGATAAAGAAATAAAAAATAATTGAGCCGTCAAAATTGAAGACGTTATGAAAATTTATTTCAATTATTCATTCATCCATCTATTAATTAATTAATAGGTCCACTGCTGAACATAGGTCTCGACCAAAGATGCGTCACAGGTGGATTTGCCATAGTTGCCACGCTCGGCTGGCGGATTGGCAACCGCAGTTTTTTTTAAATTCAGTTGTAATCAGGAAGATGCTCCCTGCTAGTTTCAGTTTCCCTCTGTCGCCTCTTACGATAACCATGGGACGATATGGGGTAGTGGGTATTCTTACACCGCCACTACACGGTTACTTCAATAATGGTGACACTTAATCGATCATTGTAACTTTCAGAGCATCGTAACATTTTGTATCGTAACAAAGTTGACCAGATTAAACAAAAATTAAAGGGTTATCTAGAACTTAAAGCTCAGCTCTGCCTCGTAAAAACGTAACATTCAAAATTTTATCACAGTAGTTCCCATGGATGCAGAGAATGTAATGAGTCTATTCTTTTTGTATTTATCGGTTTTAGATATCAGTACCTGCTCGACTGAGCTTTACTCTGCGTATAATAAAACATAAAATAAATAAAAATAGTTCGAAGCGATGAAACCTATCTAGACAAACTTGGAAGGAACAATATTATCTAAAATCTAAATAGAAAATTTCATCCAAACAACTAGAGCCGTTTTCGAGCAACTATTTACATACTCTCTCAGTCATCCGTGGGCTTTACCGACAAAGAGATAAGCTACGTCTCCAAAACTACGATTCATTTTCAAGTTATCCTCTTCACAAGTCCACAACCAAACATAGGCCTCCCCCAAGGAATGCCACAAAGCACAGTCTTGAGCCACTTGCATCCATCGATTCCCTGCATGATTTGCTAGGTGACTCTATTGGTTATCTATAGGAGCTAAAGTATGTAAATAAGGAGGTCCGTAACCAAAGAAACAAAAACAATCCCCCCCCCGGAGTCCCATTTCTTCCGAAAAAAAAAGTAATAGTATATAATATATAAGTAAGTAATAATCATAATAATAACACAAGAAGAAATTTGCAAAAGATGTTAACAATAAACATGACACAAACTAAACCTCCATCAGAAATACATGCAATACAATATCAATAATATAATATAACTAAAATTTGTTTCGGTAGGGGACTAGCAGTTAAACACATTCTGAGACGCACTTTGCTCTCATTCAAACTACACCAACTATTATACTAGTTATCAACGGTGCATCACGTAATAATATTTTTGAAGCGAAACAAATCCTGTCGTTCGAACGAACAAAAAACTAACGATTTTATGGTAAAGAATGCCAAGACCCTATTCCAGTCATCGTTCATTCCAGTAATCGTCTAGGACGATTCGTTTTATTTTGAAATTATATTTAAAGGTAACACGTGAACCGCTCGTGAACATTCAAGACGTGGATTATATGCATAGGTTAATTTTTTTAGCGTAATTTTTAGTAACTTGACTAGAAATATACAACATAATTTACGGATTGAAATTTATTACAATTCACAGGAATAATTGCGGTAAATCTGTGAAGAGTCGAATTAATATTATGCATTTAATTCTAGATATTCGAGTATGTACATTTTGATGCATTTTATTTTTATTTCACTTATATTGCAAGCCGTAGTTTTCTTGCACTACTACTTTGTGAACAGATGAACCTTCAAGAGACTCCTCTAAGGCCGCCAACTATTCTGTGTCTAGTACTTGACTACTATCCTACCAGATGGTAAGTGATGACGCAGTCGAAGGCAGTAAAGTGCACTGATTTAGATTGACAAACGCCTATTAACTCTTGCCTTGAAGACACCCACATTGTAATCGGATGGAAAGACAGACGTTTGTAACTAATTCCACACCTTTGGTGTGCGCATGACGAACGATCTAGCAAATCATTTTGATTCGAATGAATGGTAGTTAGACAAAGTAGAGATGGAGAATGACCGTCTGGTTGTCCGATGTTTGAAGGGAGAGGCAGGAATTAAGTTATATGATTCCTATGCAAGCTCTCAGAAAAGTATCGTGTAGAAAACCGAAAGTACTTTGAGCCTGTGTTCGAGACTAGTGAGAATGGTTTCAATCAAATTCGGATCACCAATAAGCCACTTATCGCGCCTTTTCATTGAGCTTAAATCAGCTAGGTTTCATTTTGCAGCAGCAGCCCATGTATGTCAGCAATATTCCATTCATGAATGGACATGCGCCTTAGAGCAAGCAACTGTCCCGGTAGTTCCTTCTCTCCTCCTAGTATCTTCAAGAACACCTACTCGTAAGTTCCTCGCAGCTGCTTTGGCCTTCGATTCAAAAAAAACGAACCTGCAATCCGTCCAGCGTTGTTCTCGTAGATGTTCATAAGTGGCGATAATCAAAATCAGGTTAGCCACATGATCGTTTACCCTCCCTTTTATTAAAACAGCTAAATATCAAGATTCTTTTAACAATTTTCATACAAATATTTAGCGACACACAATATACTCGTAATATGCATTACCTGACTCTTATAACAATATATTCTCGTCAAATGCAGGGTGTTGAAAATTTAATTTTCTATTGACGGTGCTCAGATAAAGGCGGCTTATCGTTGGTACTTTCCCTTGCCAATGACATAATGGTATAACGTATACGCTGGATAAGACAAAGCTTGTCGCAATTTGTCATAGTTGATTTCTTCGAGCGGGATAAAATCTCAGATTTCGATGCAATGAACCGTTATTAGAAGCATTAGAGATAATATCGGAGATTGTAAAGCTATTTATTTTAAACGCTCTTGAAGATTTTGTAAGTGATAGCTTCGAGCAATATACAGATAATGTATCATGATTTCTATAAGGCGATAAAAGTAACATTGATTAATTCAGATTGGTTTGTAATGAATGTAGAAAACACGTGTCAATGATTACTATTCGATGTAATTATTGACGCCTAAAGTCATAATAAAACTGTTATAAAAAACATTTTATAACAGTACACTTATATAATTATTTCTTAAATTTACGCGAACACTACACATTGAATAAAACTATTATTTACGGATTTTATCGCGTTTAATTACTTTAATTTATTTTTGTTATTATCCCGACGTTTCGGGTGCTTTACAGCGCCCATGGTCACGGGGGGGACTGACGTCCCAATGCATTAGTCCGGCTACCTTCAGTTTTTTAATATTAATTTTTGGTCCGATTTACGCAAAACGAGCTTATAGTATCATGAAGTCTTGCAGTGGTATGCTTGGGTTTGGGTTTAATTTTGTTGATTATAGGATCCCAAGCAGATGGTAGCACCCAACCATATTCTCTATTGAAATTTGGATGTTCTTTAATTTCAATAGCCTCGCGTATCATCCTTGGTAGGAATCGGTGTTCTTTTGCGAGAATTTGTGGTTTATCAAATCTAATGTAATGGTGGGGACGATCTTGAACATGTTCGCAGACTGCAGACTTCCCGGAGCGTCGGTGCTTCACATCAGCTATATGTTCCTTCACGCGGGTTTTTATAGATCAAACAAAGAGATCTATAAAAACCCGAATGAAATTTGGTGAGTTGTTGTGTGATTTCTAACAGAAAAATATTACGTCTGTTTCTTTGGTCATTTTCTACGCGCTTCTAAGCCATTCACCCGATTACGATGAGATTTTGGTAAATAATTGTGCATGCACCCGTGAAAGGTGTCAGGCGCAGCTGACAACTTTATAATCCTGTTATTTTATCATTTAGTTCTGCACGTTTTCTCTGCAGTCAGTCAGAGTAGCATCGTAACTTTTAGTTTTTGACCGAATAAAATAAAACAAGAAGAATTTTTAATAGTTCTATGTTTTCATAGTTTAATTACGAATATACATAACGTTTCATGTACTGCTCCTATGTCAACCCAAGTAATTTTTTTAAATTGTTGCATCTAAAAATTTGAAAAATCATGCCTTACTGCGTACTTTAACAATAAAATGTATTAAATACAAAACGTAACATAAGCACTCACGTCCATTACCCAGATTGGTAGGCAAAGACTACGGGATTCCATTTGACACGATCCTGACACACCTCTATCGCCTTCTTTACACCCATATACCTAAACGTACATGCTCGTCGGTTAAGGGTTCTCTTAATTTGGCCCATCTATATATTGTCAATTTGGTCACGTTCACTTATGCAACATGAATTCGCTTTGTCACCGTTTCCTCGTTCATTCTTTCCACATGACCACATCCCCGAAGCATTCTCTTCTTAGTCTTGGTCTCATCATTTTCAGCAATTTACAAGGATTAATTTAGAATTTGTTTAAATAAAAAGCAATTAGCAATTAATTTCATTATAACCCTTAAAAACAAGCAATCTAAAACATGCAAAAGCTTTCGTATAAACCAATTAATTGTCTGAAAATGTAAAGCTTTATGTTACTCATAAGTCTTGTGAATAAATTTCAGTCCAGCCTAGGAGAGACATTCACTTTGATTTTATAAAGTAACTTTCGAACGTTCTTTGAAAAAGGTTGATCGCCGTTAAGCTCTGCACATTTGTAACTGTATCCTCTTCACAAGTGACGCAAGACTAGAGAAAACGGAAATTAATCACACTCACGTGTACTGAGTGATGCGCACCTAAAATACTTTCGCTATAATGTAGCAATCGATTTGTTGGAGCAATTGATGGAACTGCTGTTTTTAATGTGGTTTTAATTAAATTGAATATGGTTCCTGCGTTGCATTTAAATACCTTGCGGATAGCATAAAGTTTCTTCAACGACTCATTTTTCCTGTTGGTGTCCTAAACGGAGATAATAGGAAATCCCAGAAAGATCTCATAGTTTCCAATAGATATATTAATTTCGTTAAGCCAGATGTGTTAAATTTCATTTGGAATTCCTCTGAACGGAAACGGGGAGCAGCGTCTAGGGTGCGACACTTCTGGATCTGCTATCGCCAACTGCCTGCCTAGCGTAAACACGGTAAATTTAGACAATCGTCGTTATAGGGGCTTGCCTTAATTTGCACTTTAATGTTCAGCCGTGGGTTTTTACGGGCTAATGAAGAGGAAAGAGTATAGTTTGCATACACACAGACTTTTTACTATTACCGCATATTGGCGGCGTAAGGGAATCCGTAACTTGATAATAAAATTTCATGGGTATCGTAAGCGGCGACAGAAGAAACTCAAACAGGAGAGAAGCAACAGCATTTTTTGATAACAGCCCAACACACTCGTCAAGCATTGCAACAGTGCACAGTGTCTGATATCCTCCTATGGTGCCATCCTTAAGGACATCTTATCACATCTTATAAAACGTTTAAGAAAATTCAAACCTGAACTTAACCACCGTACTTATTGTTAAGATAGATAAATAATAATTTACTATTAAATATTAGATTTTGAATATAAAATATAACTAAAAGATATACTCAAGCCAGTATTTTTGAGCGAGTGGGTCGCAAAGAGTCACTTAAAAATTAAACACTGTTATAGTTCTAAACATTCTTATTAAATGCAAATCAACGTCCCTATTTAAAATTTAATGATAGTCTTCCGAAGATTGTGTCGCGCCATTAAAGATAAACACTGGTTAATTATAAGGCAAGCCCTGTCTATTTATTATGAGTTGTACAGAACGTTTTAAATTGTCAATGTCTACTACAATACTTCATGTGATACTATTATCACAATTGCCAACAATAAAAACGCAGTTCGAGCATAGCAGAGAATAATGTCATTAAATTGTGCAAAATAATGTCAAAACCAGAAATTTACAAAAGCAAATTTAATAACACGAAGGCGTGACACACGAAGTACGAAAATGCATAGTACACCGTCTGCCATTGATTTAATATTCGTGTCGCTTACGAACCCCAGTGTTTACAAAAATACAATATTTAAAACTAAACATTACGAAGGGCTTGATGAGCAACCGAGTGTAAACTCACCTTCTACTAAATGCATTGTTACGAGAAATATTAATAAAAAGGTACCTGTTGTAAAAGTATTAAGGTGCATTATTCCATAGTCAGGGTAGGAGTTTACCTTCATCACATAACAATACTACGTAATTAGTGACCACACGTGGATTATAATGATTAAGCAATTAAAGTTTGCTTTGTAGTCGCAGTTTCTTTGCTTAAGTTCTAAGTCTATAGATGTTTTTGAAAGAATTCTATGTAAATACACAAATGTAAAAGTCAAACAAATGTAAAATTATGACTACTTGGTTATTACATGATTACTTTGTAATAAAAATTAAATAACCTAAATCGCTTGCCTTACTAGGCATTACATAGGATTTGGTTATTAAATTTGCCATCATCACAATACTTTGTGATGATGGCAAATTCTCCTTACAATGGGAGAGGTCCTTTGTTGGTGTTTGGTCCCAGCAGTGGACTTCCGCCAAGCATCCATATGGTGTGGATGGTATCGTGAGTTTTGTAGCAACATGCGCTCGTGCGAATTTGGCACCTGGGATTAATCTGAAAAATTCATCTGAGCACTCTCTGTGGTAGATGCGAAAGAAAATGCAAAGGGATGCAATGTCTCTTCGCAGCGCCAGTGAATCGAGCCGATCGGAAAGTAATCGGTCGTCGACGATTTGAGCGGCTCTGCGCTGAATGCGGTCAAGTGGAAGAAGCTGGCACTGGGGAGTCTCAGCACAAAGATGGGAACAGAGTGAGGACGCCTTGTAAAGCTGCAAGCGGTATGCCGGCATGAAATACTGTCCCGCTCTGCTGAGCATGCCAAGCTTTTTAGAAGGCAATTAGGCCTTCTCTTCCAAGCGACCACAAAACAGCACGTCACTCGATATGTCGACGCCAAGAATTCCGATACTGACTGAGGCAACTAGGGGAGTGTCTTGAAACTGAAATTGAGGAGATACGACAAAGGGGTTCTTTTCAGCGGTAAAGCACCAACTTGTGTCTTCTGATCATTAAACTGGACTAGATTTAGTCCTCCCAATGCGAGACTCAGCAAAGACTCGACTTCAGACACAAGTTTTTTCCTGTACTCGGCGACGTTTTCCCGAGAAATATTGGCACGGCCGATGTACAGAGCATCACCAGTGCTGTCATCTGCATAGCAATTAATGCTACCGATTTGCAACATGACATTGAT
The DNA here is from genome assembly GCA_907164705.1 of Parnassius apollo. Lineage (NCBI taxonomy): Eukaryota > Metazoa > Arthropoda > Insecta > Lepidoptera > Papilionidae > Parnassius > Parnassius apollo. Next base: position 8,050,445 of record CAJQZP010000295.1, read on the forward strand.
ATGCAGAAGAAACAGCGTTGGTGATAGCACGCAGCCTTGTGGAACACCAGCGTTAATAGGCTTGTAATCAAAGCATGGTCTACAACAACCTTCATGCTCCAATCTACCTACAAGAAAGCACAATTTCTAGGGAAGCCCATAGGAAGGGAGTTTGAAAGAACCATGGTATAACTATCTCTGTATAAAGTACATCTATAATTCCCCGACAAAAGGATGTCGCACTAAAAGTTCTAGTCCTATGATCGCCAGTACGATCATTATTTATTTATTTATTTATTTATTTATACTTTCATGCACAAAAAAAGTACATATGGCGGACTTAATGCCATGGGGCATTCTCTCCCAGTCAACCATTAGGCTAAACAGAGATAGACATTATGAAGGCGGTGCAGCAATAATCAAATATAGAGGATAACAGAAATAATAATATATGTAATAAACAATATATATATATTATATATATACATACATACATACACTGTATACACATAAATACATATATATATATATGTATATATATATATATATATATATATATATATATATATATATATTTATGTATTTATGTGTTCACAAATTGCAGACTTCCACTCAGACCGACGCTTCGGGAGGTAGTCACCCTTGCTGTATAACATTACTAATGTTATACAGCAAGGGTACCAGCAACCACCCCTGCAGTATAACTTAAAATATGCACGTTGAATACTGGACCTCGTTTCTTGAACATGGTTAAAAAATAGAATATCAGAAAAAGACATTTACATTATGACAAATCCTTCCAACTGGTACGTTAGATACTCATGTCCTGAGGACTGTATATCGGCTGATACATAATGTAAATATCTTTTTCTGATATTCTTCTTTTTAACCATGTTCAAGAAACGAGGTCCAGTATTCAACGTGCATATTTTAAGTTATACTGCAGGGGTGGTTGCTGGTACCCTTGCTGTATAACATTAGTAATATTATACAGCAAGGGTGACTACCTCCCGAAGCGTCGGTCTGAGTGGAAGTCTGCAATTTGTGAACATGTTCAAGATCGTCCCCACCATTACATCAGATTTGATAAACCACAAATCCTCGCAAAAGAGCACCGATTCTAACCAATGATGATACGCAAAGCTATTGAAATTAAAAAAAAAAACACATTTTAATTTCAACAGAGAAGATGGATTGGTCACGCCATCTGTTTGGGATCCTATAATTAAAAAAATTAAACCCAAACCCAAGCATATCACTGCAAGACTTCAATATACTGTAAGCTCGTTTTGCGTAGATCGGAACAAAAATTAATATTCAAAAACTGAAGGTAGCTGAGCTAATTGATGAAAACTCAATTTTCGAAAACGTGGTATAAACAATAGCTTCCCGATTTTTGAAAATTTTCAATTTACTTAGCGGGAAGTTAAAAAATGTTTAGTTACTATAAGGAAGTGTCCGGTTTTTGTCTCTGTTCTACAAACTGTAAGCAAATATACTCACCCCATTTCGATCACTGAACATTACCCACCCATATAAACTATAAGAAAAAATCCAGCCCTAAGGGTAGAAAATAGATTTTATTGTTGGGTTTAAATGACATTCAAGTTGTTACCTTGAACTTGTGATATTTCTTAGATCATAAAAGAAAAGGGTGATGCACCGGCAGTGTGCATATTTACACGACCATTTCGAGTGACTTTCGAACCCCCCATAGATCAAACACTTGTAATTCTGCATACCTAATAAAGACCCGTTGATAACTAGAATGCAAAATTAGATTAGTTTCGGAGTGTTAAGATCTGAAAAGTGTCATTGTTGTCAGTCACTCACTCACACATCAAAATCTTAGGCCACTTCTGAGTTACTTACAAACTTGACATTTAGCATCAAAATACAATAATTATTAGGTATTTGCAAGAAAAAATTCGGTAAACTACAAGTTATTATCAATTCTAAATGTTGACAAAGTTATGTGTGCGGTAGGTTCAAGTTTAAGTATTTCAAAGTAAAATACTTGAAAATTATATTGTATACGAATAACTTTGTCCACTATTCATTCGTAGTTAAAGTCAAAAATAGAAATCAGTCTTTATGACCAATTTCTATTTTTGACGCAAGAAAAAACGTCGAAGGTCGGAAGGTAAATTGACATTGACATTCATATAAAAACCATTGAAGTAATATGTACTTACGTACTAGAACAGCTATCTCAAACAAAAAATGTGCGCTACTCTGTGTTCGCGCGGTTGTTTTTTTTATCATAGAATAAACATAGGTAGAATGACCCAAATATGATGTATGTTAAATAGGTAAATTATATCGAGAACAATATTTAAATTTTGTCATTTATTTTGTGTATTATAGTTGCTTATTTAATATACTATTACATAATATCATATCACAATTACATTTTAATGATATTTTTATCTGAATATTTTAAAAGTTATCTATATCTAATATAAAAAGACATACTAAATGTATGTTTAACAAAACTTATTAACGTAACATATAAATTACAAATATGTTTATTTAAATTAGAATAAGACTCATTCATAAATGCTGGGCACGCGAGAGTTAAAAATGGACGAATTTATACCACTTTGACTTTGATATGGAAACCTAAAAATAAAATAAAAGAATAATAAGCAGATTTAAACATGAAAAATTTTGCCTAATTATAATAATTTATATATGTTTCTACTAAAAAAAATGTGTATACTAATATATTCATCCAATACTTAATTACCCACAGAAATGTCGTATCTGAACGTATTAATTTCATAGTCTATATTCCATGACACGAGATGGCATCTTAGGAATAATTTGTTTTATTATTAATCTATAATACTTTTTTATTGATTAAGTATCTTATTAACCGATGAAAAGTAATTCCTTGGTTTTTACTGACATTTCTTGAATTAGTTGTGCAATATCTAAGTACACACGACGGCATACTTTTATCAAGAGATTTTTTTTAAATCAACACAACACGTGTCAACTCTACAAGCGCCTAGCGAGTGACTGATTAAAGTGCGGTGTATGCACCGCAGTTGAGTGGAACAGAGTAGCTGAATGCAGTGTCGCCTCTAGTACGTAGTACATAATAGCTCAATGATAAAAACTTTTTTTTAATTAATGATATTTCATCAAAACCATAAATGGAAAAGGGAGCAAGTTCGGTACAAATGACTTTCAGGCTTGTTGACTTCGCAGATAAGTGAGTTGGGATCTGAATGGACACTAAGTTGAATAATCTTATTCAACAAAAATTGTTTAAAGTCGCTACACAATTGACGAAAATATCACATACAAAAAAACATGCAGTCAAATTGAGAACCTTTCATTTTTTGAAGTAGACTAAAATTAAATAATTCAATTTAAAATTATAATGAAAACAAAAACATATAATACAATATGTGTTTTATTTCTAATACGAACGGCCGACTTTTAAAACATATTAGATATAATTTGAAAGTTCAAAAAACAAAACTCTTTAGTCGTTAGAGGCTTAAACTAAAAAGACACATTAAATAGGGTGAAAGTTCAAAGTAGAGGCCGAATGAAAAATGAAATATGGCAACGGTTACTTGCTCGTTACTTTGTCTACTCCCGGAAATGGTTTCATGCACGCAAATATTTAATAAATCGTAAGAGTACTATGATCGCTAACGAGGTAATAAGGTATTGAATTAAATCGAGTTGAAAAAGATTTTCTGTAAGGCGATGTGCTGGCAGCTTAAAAAAATCCATCTCATAACATTAGAACAATTAGACGGAGTTGTAGGCGGAGTAATTATATGGAGTAGTCGAACATTACAAGGCTATTGATTTAACTTAACTATAGTAAACTAGGTTTTTCTCGCGGCTTTGACCGCGTGGATTTCGATGTATAAACATCGTTAATTTTGCATGCCAACATTCGGGATCACGTCGTTGTCTGTCAGTATGTCTGTCCTCTCGCACAATGCACATACGATCTTTTCGGAATTAATGATGAAATGAAAGTTATTGATAACTCGACCACACCACCCCCCAACAGGCATTATGTGATTTTCTTTTTTGACACTAAGCTAACATAATACTATGATGAATGTAAGTCATTTTGTCCATAAATGTAGAATTTGTTAACAAATTACTACAAAATCACTAATCGTATCATAGCGTAGCTATTAACCATAGTCTCGGCAAAAAAATTGTGGTAAATTAAACAAGAGTGACTTTCAACAAGTATTACTTATAATCCATATTGAATAAAAAAAATCTGTTTCTGTGTGAATATGACTTCAATTGGTCAAGTTTTTCAAAGGAGTATAAATCACGGTAGTCCAATATTATAGGCAATTCCAATATAATAAGTAGGCGTAAGCAATGGTGGCAGCAGAAAACCAATATTTAAGGATCACTAGTAACTCGGCACGCATTGCAATGCCTTTTTTTGTCGGAACTCATCGTGAGCAAGGCACAACTCACCAAAGTTTCAACGTATTATGAGTAGGAACGTATAGAAGATAAATAAACAAACAAGTATTGATCTTTACATCAGTATCAGCATAGAACATTCATAATTCAAAGAATACAGCAAAATTTATATATTAAATCAATGATTGGCTAGGAAATGTTAGAAACGCCAATCTAGAACAAATCAATTAAGAAACTATTTCTTACGCCTTTATCTCAGATGAAGTAAAAAAGGTTTACTTCATCTGAGGCCTTTATAAATATAAAAGTTACCTTGAACAAATTAAAAGGTGCATAGAAAAGAAAAAAGCTGCTTTACTCAGAAAAAAATGTTATTACTAGCAACTAGCAACTTAATATAAGTTTACTAGCAAAGTAACGATCTGAGCAAACGGATCGGTGGCGGCGTAAGTCAGCGACCGGGAATTCGATTCGGCAAGGATTATTCGCGTGACGACTGTTAAACAACACGCAACTACAGCCGTCGAATACCGATGAGCTGAAGGTTTAGAATTACCTTTTTATGATAATGTACCGAAATACCCGGAACGCAATGACTGCACGCTGATGTTTTTCAACGAAATAATAAAGACATAGCTGATTACATTTTAGTGAATCTTACTACCGTGTTGCCCCATGGCAACATGAATTTATATTATCAGTAGGACAAGTTGAAGAGAATCACATAAAAATTGAGATGGAATAATTTTAGGTATTCATGCGCCGATTCTTCCTGGACTAAACACTTAACAAAACGACCTAATTTTTTTTTTCACTATCTGCAGAATCATGTAGAGCTGGTTCCTTTCGATAATCACTTCTGCAATCCTTTTCGTTCTTTTTTAGTGTACGTTCTTTCCTTTTTTTATTTTAATTGCTACACCCACATCAAATTTTTCTTTTAATATTTTATAGAGTAAGCCCGTACATACTTCGATCCTCAATCAAGAATCACATGGGGCATAGAAATGTGCACTTTTAGATTTTCCTTATTTTAATTATCTACAGGCATTTTTATAAAGTGTATTATAGCGAAATTTTTCATTAATGTAGGCTTTCTTTCATCAAATCCTTTCCGTTCTTTCATACACAATGTATTAGCAGATTTTTAAATAATATAACCAAAAAGATTATTTAAGTGGCTAAAGATTCCATAAAATATTTCTATTAATAGATAAACTACAAAAATTTTTGACTTGGCTTTACTGTTTTTCTAACAGATAAGAAAACTAAGTGTTTTTCTCTCTAAATCGGAGAATCGTAATGGAACGAGAATTTAATAAACCATAAGACCATAACATAACTTTAAAAAATCTTTAAAAAAATTATAAACTTATTGGAATGTATCTATATATAAGTTTAAGTACCCCTTTTAATAAATAAACGGAAAATACTTCAAGATTCCAAACTTGGGATAACATCAAGTGAACGGTCCAACGGCGCATTGTAATGGCGGCGTGAGAGAAACCACCACCTCATATCATCCCGAGAAGCGACAGTGGGAAAATGAAATAGGATATGGGCAGCAGCATCTTCCCGAAAACAACGGTAGTTGTCAACCCTCTTGTAAAGAAACAAGTTAACTGCTGTAAGCGTATGGTCTGGCACTAGAAACTAATAAAGATCACTATTCTACAAGACCCATTTAGTCATTCAGCATGCGTTTCTTCGATTTAGTAATAAATTATAATTATAACATAATTCCATACACTTAAGTGGTAGACGGCAACGTCACTCAGCTGTTACTGATCGATACTTATCAACAATTCATTTTCATTGCATTAGAAACACCTGATTCTTCAATTAAGCGAAATCTGTTTCGATCTGACCATCTTATTCTTTCAAAATGCTTAGCAATACAAACAATTGACCCGCCGTGGTAACAATACACTTGATTACGTGTTGAATCAAACTTTACGCAACATACGAGAATACACGTCTCTAACAAAACGCATGGGTTATGACCACAATTAAATGTCCTAATAACCAATACCTTTACCTTTATTATTAATATTAGTTGTGCAAGCTTTGCCTTGGCAGTTCAATGTTATGAATTGAAAATAATAAAAAGAAAAAAATAGTTACTTATACATATTGTTATCCGAAAGTTTATATAAGAAAAGTAATTAATTAAGAAAAAATTTTTTTCAAAGGAAAAACGTTTATATACAATATTCAATAAGGTTAAATACAAAAATACAAGTCCTGGGTAATTTTTTTCTGTCTGTCTGAAATCTGGGTAAGTTACGCCTATGTGCATCCCAGTTCTGACCATAGGCCTCCTCTCATCCTTTAGAGGGTTATAGGTCGTGTACTCTTATTTTGTAATGAGTGTTTTTTAGAGGTATAGAACTTTCAGTTGGCAACACTTTTTTAACTGGCGGCCATTTTATCAGCTGTCAAGTGATTTATATTTAGTTTGGTTTGGCATTTCAACATGAATATACTGACGCCTGAACAACGCTTCCAAATTGTGCAAATTTATTTTGATAATCATGGTTCTGCTTGACATACGTATCACGCATTACGTCCATTTTACGGTCAACATAATCGTCCATCAGAGCAATTAATTCGATTAACTATGGGACGTTTTCGCGCCACGTTTACTCTAAATGATAATACGCATCCACAGAGATGTCGTACAGTGCGCACAGTAGAATTGCTGCTGTAGAGCGTAGCGTAGAGGAAGACCCGAATCAGTCTATCCGCCATCGTGCACAGGAATTGGATATGTGTCCATCCACTTTATGGAAGATTTTGCGGAAAGATCTTGGTTTGCGTGCTTACAAAATCCAACTCATGCAAGAATTGAAGCCTCGCGATCACCTAGCAAGGCGTAGATTCGGTGAATGGGCCCAAAATAAGATTGCTGACGATCCCGATTTTCATAACCGAATTTTGTTAAGCGATGAAGCTCACTTTTGGTTGAATGGATATGTCAATAAACAAAACTGTCGTATTTGGAGTGATGATAATCCTCAAGTGTATGTTGAGACAACGTTACATCCAGAAAAACTGACTGTGTCGTGTGCTTTATGGGCTGGTGGAATAATTGGTCCGTACTTCTTTAAAAACGATGCTGGCCAGAACGTTAAATTCAATGGTGACCGCTATAGAGCGATGATTACTGACTTTTTAGTTCATCAATTGAACAATCATGATGTGCAGGAGTTGTGGTTTCAACAAGACGGCGCAGCATGTCAAACAGTTCGTGCTACAATTGATTTATTGAAGGAAACGTTTGGTAACCGCATAGTTTCACGTTTCGGACCCGTGAATTGGCCTCCAAGATCGTGCGATTTAACGCCGCTTGACTATTTTCTGTGGGGATATGTGAAGTCGCAAGTCTACGCCGATAAGCCCGAAACGATTGACCACTTGGAGGACAACATTCGGCGCGTTATTGCCGATATACGGCCACAAATGTTGGAAAACGTCATCGAAAATTGGACCTCCAGATTAGACTACGTCCGAGCCAGCCGTGGCGGTCATATGCCAGAAGTCATATTTAAATTATAATGCCAGAAGATTGTCTTTCGAATAAAGTAAATTTCATGTCAATAAAAAAATCATGTTTGTTTTATTCCATTACAAAGTTCTATACCTCTAAAAAACACCCTATATAAATAAAAATTTATTTACAATGTTTATTCAAAATAATTTTTATCTATATCGTTCATAATTTTCGTAAAAATAAAATTTTCAATTGAAATATATAAATATTTAATTTTCCATATATTGTCCAAACTAATTAAAGTTAAAAGTTTCAACTTATATACGTCCTACTGCTAGGCACAGGCCTCCCCTCATTTCTGAGTTTTAGGGCAAAGAAATGTCCGCCGCGCTTCCCCAATGCGTGTTTAGTTGACTTCCTCACGATGTTTTCAATTAACAATTTCATTGGTGCCGGCGGGGATCGAACCCGGGTTGCTTGCGTACTGCAAAATTTACAGCGAATGCTTAGCCCTGAGCTACCTCAGCTAACCACTGTCTAAAGTAATTAATTTAACAAAAATAATTTATGTTGTGAACTTAATATTAAATCTTGATTTAATATCGTATCAATATGCAAATTATTACAAAACATAACCTGGAGTACAAAGATTGAAATGTTGCTACTTGAACACTGTCGGTTTTTGTGTGGCAACAAAAACCTACAGCAACCTAGTCGCTATAGCAACAGTCATTCATTTACTTCTATAGGTATCTATTCGTTGGGCATAGATTCCGTTCACATTGGTATTCCGACCAAACGCCGGCGCCGTCGCGCCGTGCGCGTAGTTCTTGGATGCAGAACTATAGCACCTACTATGCGTCTTAACATGGCGTGATAAGAGCGATAATTGCTCAGTAATTGTTAAACTTGATCTGCAAACATCTATAGATTTTCACATCGTTTTTGCGAGGAATTTATTAGTGACTCCGGAATGTAATGCAAGTCAATTGTACGATGTTACGTACATTGTACATTGCACAATTCGTAGTACGTAAGAAGGCAGATTTTTTTTATAAATGTTGTACTGGGCAAGTACAAGTAACATAATACACAATTTCCAAAAATTGTGTTTTCTTATATAGGTACGCAAGCACTACAAATTTATAACTAGTTTTTACGTCCCAATTATATATAGTTAGTCCCAATATCATAAACACGGTTACCTTCAGATAAAAATTATTAATTTTTTGTCCGATCTACACAGTAAAGTACTCGAAACGTTGGGAATATAAATAATATATGCGATAAAATGCGTAAAAACTGGTTTTATTTAAAAAATTGGGTTTATTTCACAGTCTTTTTCGTGACATTCTTAAGACAAGGTTAAATTAAAGCAAACAAAGTTTAGAATACTAAACATCTTTATTACTGAAAAATGTAATCTCCTAAGTTAGGAGACCATGTCGAAATGAACGATGAGTCACTCTAACCCTGTGATGTCAAATCTTTCAAAATGAACATGTGCGACGTGACATGATATGACGTGCATTGACTACGCTGATGGTTATTACGGGATATTTTTCAACATATTTACGTGCGTTTGGCTATAAACCTATAAGGTACAGAGTATCATAACATGACGGCAGACAGCTGTGGAATGTGGTAACTTACTCGTATATATAGTAAAGGATAGATGAATCACCGCCGGCCGAGATTGTTTCGCAAGCGGCTGGACAGTGTTGTGACATTTGCGAGATTTATTTACAACGTTATGATTATCACTTGTAACTGAACGCGAAATTGTTGACACTCTAATAGTTAATTCTGGTTTTCACTACCTGAAAAGTAAAGACTATTCTTGTGTGACTATTTGCTACTTTTGTGCATTTTATACTATTTCTATTTACGAACAAAAACATCTTGGTGTTGGTGTTACTTTTTGTGCAAATAAGAAAATCTCTAAATTCTTAATTGAAAACAATATTATGGGTCTCTCAGAGATGTCTATGTAATTGTACCACTTGCTGTAGAGACTATAGGTCCGTGGAGACCACGCGCAGTAAAATTTCTAAGGGAACCGTATCGGCGACTGGTCGTCGCCACTAAAGTCAAGAGCGCTGGTCTTTTTCGTGGTGGTGTCGCTTCGCTGGCGGATTAACGATCGCAGTACCAGACGCTGGTGCCCGTCGTCAGATATTTGGTATTTCCCATTATCGTCTCTTACGGCACCTACGAGATGAAGTGAGGTGATGAATTCTGTAACGCCGCCACTGGAAAGTTGGTATTTACTAATATATAAAATACTAGCGATCCGCCCTGGCTTTGCACGGGTGATTTAGGGCTTTTTATAACAGCGCCATCTACCGGGTTCAATTGAGTATTTAAACCATTCAGTGACCCACTCAAATAAACACGAAAAAATTCATTTCATTTTCAACAAGACAAAGACAAAAAAAATCATGTAGCTAATGACAGGTGGGAACAGTGTACCGGCTTGAGGCTTCCGTAGATGCGCCTCCAAATGCATCGGGTACAAAGGACATTGGATACCGTTAGAAGTCGACGCATTACGTTCAGTCACTCGCATTTAAAGAAGTATCTAGAGCGAGTAGCGATAACTGCACTGCGTATTGCATGCCATAATGTTTAGATAACCTTTTTTTTCTGAACTCACGTAGATTTCTAACCGGAGCCAATATTTTAACACTTAGTATAGAGTGTTAAAATTAAAAAAATAAGTGCAAGTGTGAATAAAAAATCACAGGTTAGAACAAGTGTCTGCCTCTGTCCAAGTGGTGTAGGCATACACCTGCTTGGTCACTGATCCATAAAAATCTTACGTAATTCCTAATTAAGAATCAATACATACTATTACGAGTAAAGCACCTTTGAACATTCACAAACTATAACAATCTCATAACATTTTAATTACGACGAAGATAAATTCCTAAGTACCGAACAAATTAACAAAATTAATGAACACGAAAGAAAGTAAAATGGTTAATGATTACTATATGCTATGATATGACAATAATTTATCGTCTACACGTCATCATTTAGGGCTAATAACCATCAATTATTATTGATATCTCACTCAGACATTCTATTTTTTTATTTTGGTAAAAACGAGCACACATTCCGTCTGGTAAGTAATGGACGCTGTGGCCCATGAGCTTTTATATCTATGTTAGATTAAGTAGAAATGTAGTGAGAATATAACTAGAAAACATAGAATGCCTCGTTTCCAGAAAAAGAGCCCATTCATACTGTAACCATAACAACCGCAGGGTGGCGCTACCACATTAGATGCCCACTCCAGCATTAGAGTTACACTCATGCGTATCGTATATGAAAATCAAAACACTGTTTATGAGCTCTTGTGCACAAAAATACTTCTGGCACACAACGAAAGATCGCACAACAATTGAAATAAAGCAAGATACCGTTTACAAAATACAATACTATACCCAACGATCAATAACAGTTTCCACGACAGTTACAATACAAGTATGTAACTCACTTATAACTGTTACCAACCTGTGATGCGGAATACCAATCAGCATTTAAACTTTTAAAGGCTTTTAAAATTACCAGCCCGTACCTAATTTATTCATTTGGCGCTTTTCCCATAGAACCTTCTCTTTTAAAATGGTCTTTGTTTATTCGTATGGTAATTGTGGGTGAATTAGTGATGGGAAGTATAATTCAAATTACTTTCTTGACATTTTTAGCCAAATTATACAATAATACAAGGGCAATAAAAAAGGTCAGCTTTAACTACCAAAACAAACGAAAGACCACAATTGAAATATAATTCAGTAAGACGTATAATATTAAAGTATGATTTACATAAAGGTTCAATTGCATTATCATGATGACATTTGAAAATATGAATTTGAATGAACAATTTACAAATTAATTATAACAATTTATATAAAATATAATGGACAATTTTTCTGTAGTAAAAATGTAAACTGTAATAAATTGAAATCTTGTTTGTAAGCAGGTCTGTTGTATATATTCTTTTGGCATTTTACAAAGGTCAAAATACAATAGGTAATATTTTTATAAGTTCACGTGGTAGAGCCATGGTGCAGCTAGGTATGTCATGTGTACACACATCAAAAAAACTTATCGAACCGTTTGAAAAATCGATATATTATATTATAATTTCATCTTCCTTCTACAATTTTTACTTAAAATATAGGATATATTAAACAATAAAACACATTCAACTGTTATTCCATATAAAAAGAAATTTAGAAATTTTACTTAGTAAATTTTAACGGATTTAAAATACTTTTTCGAGGAAAGTTGTGATTGAAAAAATGCTGTGGCCAAGAGGGTTATTAGATATTTTACGACAGAATTGTTATATCCCAATCCTGAGTCGTAGTCACGTTTAAGAGGTACCACAGCATAGATAATTTAGCTGACGGACCCCGCAGTGGTCGCCCAACTGTTCTGTCTGCTGTTCAGAAGTGCTATATCAGATTGCTGGCAGCCCGTAACCCTACAATCAATGCCACTACAATAAAAGCAGAAGTGCGGGCCGCCGCTGGACTTGAAGTTAACACTAAGACCATTCGGAATTGCTTAAACCAGGCTAGACAAGAAGTGCTCGCCAAGACCTCCTTACTACTCGTAGCACGGAGGTCCTGGCGAGCACCTTTGAATACAAGGTAGTGTCAGTGACGGAGACTGCAGTTGGCTAGGCTCCGGCAAAATGAAGATGAGGAGTAAAACATTTGGCAAAATTGTCTCTTCGTTGATGAATCACGCATCAGTACTCATCCATAAAACCGGCCAAAAGCTGAATTTTCAAAATATATCAACTTTTGCTAGTGACCACAAACTTTTTTTGATGTGTGTATATTATAGTTGTAGCACAAATGCGTCGGCTCGGCCACTCGGGGTAACGGGACCACGCTCTTACAGAATACCATAATATGGAAAATAGCAGCCTAATGCTGCCATGTTCCGTATGATGAGTGTAGAGAACCGGAGACCCTTTTTACAGCCTTAGTCCTCAGGGATGACAACGCTTCTGCAATTTGATAATATCATTAATCGACGATAGATGTATACGTCTATAGCCCAAAGCATCCACTTACCATCAGGTGAACTGTGTGCTCGTTTTTCGTAGAAAAAACAACACGCATTGATCATGCGCTCTGATGATCCCAGTGGGAATTAAGGATTATAGTCATTGTTTTGTCACCGGTTCTTAATAATGGATAAAAGCTGAATAACAAAATCTCATTACATTCATACCTACATAGATACATACAGGTCATGCTAATAAGAAGCGTGTAAAAATAACTGATTTATATCTAAACTGAAGCATGTCAATTATAAAAAAAACAAGCAAAGTTTGGAGCTCATATCGGTGCAGCAAAGCGAGTAGAACTGCCCCCACAAGCAGCGCCTGTTTACAAACATGACGCATGTGGCAGCCGTCGCCCTCCTCGATCATTACTTATAAACATATTATAAGAGACTGCATTACACAACTGAAATCAATAATTGTTGTTCTTACTATCGATATGAGGACAAGTGTTTTTTTTTTATTTTATTCTAAGCTATGCTATAATTCAAAATTTCAAATCTCTTGCTCATCGAGAAGTGCTCGAAATTTAAGTAGCAAGTTTGTACCCGGAACGGCAGACAGACAAACAAGAAAGTGACTTAATAAAAATGTAATAATAAGCGTTTATGTGCTTTTAGTAAATTAGAATGTCATCGCATCAGGGGAAAGAATTAATTAACTAAAAACGCGTAGAAACCTATAGGTCAAAAAATTGTTAAAATAAATAGCACGCACTTAGCTTTCATCTTTCTAAGATTAAGATCTTAATCAAGTCAGTTGTTCGAATAGCTGATGAGTTCGCTTAGATTAATTTAGATCTAATTAGAAAGTACCGCGTAGGAGTCACATTGTAAAAAAACACCTGTAAACAATGTCAATATTACTTAGAAAAATTTCTCACCTAACTAAAAATAAGAACATAGCCGAAATTATATGTTGCCAAATTTAGATGAAACGGGTGCTGATAAAAAATATAGGTATTCCATTATAAGATTTTTTTTTAATTTAAACACACCGTTATGGTTGGTCTACGCTAGAGACTGGAGTGAAGCCGAGCACGAGTTGAGTACAAACTGAGCCGGTCTACCCGCGGTGTCAAGTGTGGACGTGCAACAAGCCTACAACATGCAAATCGATGCATGCGATGCAAATCCCTTTGCGTTCGTTAAAAAACCGACAATAGGCGGAGCACAGTCGAGCACGAACCAAACGCTCGAAGCGCGCTTGTTCGAGGCTTGTAAGGCGGTCCATACTACACGAATTTGTGCTCGGCTCGTGCTCCGCTCGTGCTCGGCTCGTCTAGCGTAGACCCATCTTAACCGCCTATTAAATTCCACTGCTGAACATAGGCCTCCCCCATAGATTGCCTTATAAGAGAGATATTTTGCCGTATATCTCACGTTTGGCAGATGGGTTGGACACGGCAGTTTTTTATTATAATCGTTATTAGGAAGACGCTACTGCCCATCCTCCGACTTGTTTCTCTCTTTCACCTCTTACTACCCACGGGATGATATGGTGTAGTGAATATTCTTAATTAAACTATAAAAAAATTAAAATCAAGACCATGACATTTTGTAAAGAGTTATCCGCGATACATTTTAAACATCATCTAAGACTTTTTGTTTAGTTACCTTTTACGTGGTAGAGCCACGCTGCAGCTATATTCGTTGCAGCGCGAATGGGTCGGCTCGACCGGGGCGGGACCACGCTCTCACAGAATACCAGCGTAATATAGCAGCTAAAGGCTGTTGTGTTTCTTACGCCGAGTGTAGAGAACCGGAGACAATTTTTTACTGGAAACAAGGAATTCCATCTTAGTCCTCAGCGATGACGACGCGTCTGCATTTTGATTTTTAATCGAGGATAAATGTAGATGTATATGGGCCACAGCTTCCACTTACAATCAGGTGGACGGTGTGCTAGTTAGTCAACCTTATTCTATAAAAATATATATTAATAAGTAGATTGTTATTAGAAGTCGCGTAAGAATCAACCGTAAAGTTGTAATGAACTAATGAATGCACAGCATCGTAAAGTCGCTCCCACAAAGAAAAGACACTATTAACACAGTTATTGCTCTTGATCTAACTCGTTATTGTGTAGCTTGAAGATTTCACACGCGTTTCACGGAACTATCAGGCGATATGAGGTATGGAACACAGCGGCGTGTGTTATTGTAGTGTCAACTGATAGCTTTCATGTAAATTGCTCTTTATACAAATGATAAATTGTTCTCGTTTTTTCGATATCTCATGACCTCTATAAATGAAACTCGTCTTCCATTTTGTCATACAGACAGTACGCCTGCCTCAAAGTACTTTGTGGTTATTGAACATCGACCCGCTGTTGGAGGCATGTAGGGAGACGTCAAGTCGTTACTTAATCTAATGAGAGGGACGCCATACATCGCGATGCTTAACGAATAAATCAGAGTAACTGACGTAGCCCAACGGATTTTTGAGCTGAACTGGCAATGAGCTGGCCATATAGCTCGAAAAACCGACAACCTATGGGGAAAAAAGTGTCTAGAATGGCAACCTCGCACCGGTAAGCAGAGTGTTAGGCAACCGGGTACGACAAGAAAGATGTCGATGAATGCATGTGCTTTGTAGTATTCCTTAGTGGAGGTCTATGCTCAGCAGTGGGCTTGTGAAAGGTTGAAATAATGGTGATTATGCTTAATGCATGTATTTTTTAGACTTTTACCGCTAGTGCTAAAAAAGTTCTGTCCTGGGAACAAGTCCAGCAAAAAACCAGGATAATATAACTGATGATGATGAATTGATTTATTAAATTCCAAGTCAAGCAAGCGAAATACCAATTCCCTCTTCAGCGTCAACGTGTATATTTTAGGTGTGAGTTGACCAATGTTGGATTTTATAACTTTGGAAATACTATTTGAATAACCTTAAATTGTATTGAACAGCAAACGAACAAATATCGGCAAAAAAATTATTAACGCATTTTCATACCACTTGAAAGTTTACAATATGAAATTAAAATTAATATCATATATGCATATAATCTAAAGACAAAATACGCCACCAGTTCAAGCGTTAATGTCAATGCCGAACAAACTACGACGGCCGTAAATAAACTAATCGATTGTAAGGAATTTACTCGCACCAACAAACCCACGCACTGAACAAATGCATCAACTGAAAATAGGCACAATATTATAAAGCTACTTGAATAACTATGATTCCAATGTAAAAAGTTATATTTTTTATACGATCGTTAAAAAAAAACAAAGTAACGAGTCTGATTTTTTTTTATAAGTGAGGGGGCAAACGAGCATACGGCTCACCTGATGGTAGATGATTACCGCCACCCATAAACAATGGCAACAACGGGAGAATTGCAGAGGCCTTTTAAAAATTAGGCTCTTTTCTTGAAGGTCCAAAAGTCGTATCGGTCCGGAAAAATCTCCGGTAGTAGTCGAAGGAAGTTGTGCGAGGTGGAAAGCTTCTTTTAAATCGTACAGTGGTGGACCGTCGGTCATCCAGATGGTATGGATGGTTGTCGCGATGTACGATGGTGAAATTCTGTACTTTACTTTGTTTTGACTAGATGGTAAATAAAATCGGCTCATCAAATACAAAAAGTCTTCGTTCATCAGGAACATAATTTATAATAATAATTTATAATATATCATCATCATCATTACAGCTCTTCACAAGTTCACTGCTGTACATAGGCCTCTCCCAAGAAATGCCACAAAGCACGGTCCCGAGCCCCTTGCATCCCCCACTAGAGGGAGTGATGACCTGGTAAGATATGCGTGAAGTCGGTCTTCATGTATATCTTACCAGGTGATCACTCCGTATAGTGGGGGCCGCTCTGTACTTCGGTTACTGGTGGTACGAAGCTGCCACTTGAGAACCATTATCTCTTCTTTTTTTAATTAAAAATAATGAAAGTATTTTAGTGAACGTCCGACTGCGAAGAGATCAATTATGAGCAACAATAACAGATCTAAGATCGTTATTTATCTCACAACATAAGTACGACAATAAGTTATAAATCATCAAAACGACTGTGTTAAACTATACAAAGCGACAATGTATTGAAGTGATTATAAAATAGGAGGATTGCGACGCGGCCAGTGCTCGTAACAATGGTTACTTCCGGAATGCTTTCTATGGGACGGTGGGAAGGGGCGTTGAAAACTCATATCTGTTCTGGAAATAGTCACCTCACTCTTATGCTACGTAACAATTATGATTAATGTATCTTTTCCTTTTCACAGATGAATGCCGTGTGGTGGTGAAGTATGAGAATCTATTACCATATTATTTCTTTATACGTGGTAGAGCAACGCTGCAGCTATATTATAGTTGTAGCACGAATGGGTCGGCTCGACCGGGAAAGGACCACGCTCTCACAGAATACCCGCGTAAAATTACTGCTGTGTTTCGTACGGTGACTGTAGAGATCCGGAGACCCTTTTTTAATGGTTACGAGGCATTCAATCTTAGTCCTCAGGGGTGATAACGCACCAGCGTCTAGATTCTTATTCGAGGATAAATGTGGATGTCTATGGGCCACAGCATCTACTTACCATCATGCGGACTGTGTGTTCGTTTGCCACCCTTATTCTATTTAAAAAAAAAACAATTTCGTCCCGTAGTTGTCGTGAGAGACAACAATAGGAAATATCAGAAAAACCCTACTATATCTACAATAGACGACAGATATAAACATCTAGTTAATCTCAAGCGCAAAATGTCCAGTCCGGGAGAGGCAGCTGCGTCAAAAGTGCCAGACGTCTGCACTGCGATCGCCAACCCACCTGCCAAGCGTGACGATTAAAGCCCCATATCCAGCAGTGGACTTATGCTAGCCGATGATAAAGAACAAGACGTTATGGTTTAGTATCAACCTAATAATACCCCATATCGTCCCGTGCTAGTCATAAAAGGCGACAGAGGGAAACTGAAACAGTACATGGGCCACAGCATCTTTCTCATAACAACTCAAAAAATATTTAAAAAGACTACGGTTGCCAATCCGCCTGCCGGGCGTAGCAACTATGGCAAAATCCCCCTTAAGAGGCAGTCAACCAAGGAGGCTTATGTTCAGCACCACTGCAGTCCACACTCTTATAGGCTGTGATGGATGATGTATGCATTATAAATACGACAGTAGCGCGAAGGTTAAACTGCGTAATTTCAAAAGGTATGAAATCCATCAGTTGACTAATGTCGTGAACGACTCCTACTACAAGCCTTTTGATCTTAGTTTGAACAAACACTAATACTACTTGCGGCAGTTTAAACAGCGTTGCCAATATTATGAAAATATAAGAACATAACGAATGATTGCTTAGTTGATTAAAAATAAACGCTTTAAATTTAGCAATAAAATAAAATTGTAATCAGAATAAGACACACAGAACAGATAACGAACCTTTGTTATATTTTTTTATTTTTTTTATTTTTATTTTATTTTATATACATACAACATACACAGTCATTACAGGATGAGCACCCTAATTCGACAGTGTAGCCAACGATACAATACCATATGCCACTCTACTGAGCTCACTCAGCGAACATGAAAACAAATCAGTTTGCTCCGATTTTAAAAGGAGACCTAAGCCACTGATATATTTAAATATATCAATGACCTAAGCAGCCTCCCTTGGCCTGTAAAATGAAGGTCGTATCACGGCCGCGCAATAATCTTGGTGAGTTTGCACCCAAAGTGACGTCAGACGACAGCAATGTTCAAAATATTGTAAACATTATAAAGACAACGTGACATCTTGTTTAAATTGAAAAAGAGAGGTTTCTTAAAAGTTTCTTAAAGGTTTTTATGATAACACAATTTATAATCACTAAAAGGTAAATATAAACTATATAATGTATGAAAGGGTGTTTCTGTAACCAATAAATACACTGTAAAATAAATCGGAGTATGTTCGACAAATAATACTTTGTGTATATTAATAATATAGCTCAACTCACGCACTTAGGCTTTATTGATTTAATACACATTAATGTAGAGGAGGGACCATATACATAAATTATGAAACGTGCGCGCACCGCGAACAATTTAAATGTTTAACAACCAACTGCTCTATTGGCCTGAGGGTGAATGCGAGTGAAAGTGATATTATCTGCTGATTACATGCAGCGGGACACGGCTTAATGTCCTTGTTCTGTATGAACATACGCATTAGCTTCGTACTGTAATTATTAGATTATTCGCTTAATGGAATAATGCAGCAATAGGCCTAATAAGTGAAAGTGCTCTTTTGGCACATAACATTGCAATTTGTGCGTCTACTTTTAAATTCGGGAATTACTTTTAGCTTATAACGAAAAAATATAAAGATAACGTGAAATACCTATTAAATACTGCTTTTGTTGTTATATCCATTGCCAAAACACCTCAAAAACATTCGACAATTTTACATATCACAGTCATGAGCTCTGATATTACAGCAACATTTTCATCACAGCTTTTTTTTTGCGCCCGAAGAAATTAAGGGCAACCCTCCGGTAATGGGGGAGGGAGGTGGAGAATGCTCATAGCATACCACGCAGCCGCCTGCGTGGTTATGTGGAGACTTTTACCCACTAAACTCCACCTTTAGGAATTGGCTTACCGATCTGACAAGAGATCCTTAGTAGTTAGTTAGTACCAGTTCTAGCTCACTGATTCAGAAGTGGTACAATGTTCATCGAGACACATTCCTAAAAAAAAAAGGTTTGGCATGCTCTGATAACGAATCTGCGGTCCATTTATGCGTAGTATGCACGGTTCCGGAGATGTGCAGATCAACTCTATCTAATTGATATCCGGTGAGGGCCTCCACCGTCATTAGCACACCATTGTTCTTATCTATTTATCTATTGTTCATTGAATATTGTCATTATCTATTCTTCCTCAGCGTATGTGTCGGATTATCAGTGCTATTGTATTATACTCCTTTGTTCCTAACTGCAACGCTAATCTAAATCATCAATAAAATACATTACCTAATTGTGTTACAATTTTTACTTACAAAATACAAAATCTTATTACTTATTATCTATAAAATAGGAGCGAAATATCGCATCCACTAAAATATCGTTGTACAATGTGTTCTCTGTAAATATACTCGTAAAACTATGCATTGAATATCCCTGAAACTTATATAGCAAATACTTTAAGCAATATTCGCCACAAAATGAAGTCCACTCATTCTGAATCCTACCAACATTCCAGCTCCATCTTTTACAATTCCTTTTTAAAAACTCTAGATGATATCGTACAGGTGCTCGTCCGCATGAATCAAAATATTGACCGACGTCATTCGTATCGATATATAAAGCTACCCAATGTGACCCTGGTTTATCATCTGTACCCAAATTGCATATTATATACGTTGGTACGTGGGAGTACATGGGCAGTCTATTAGCAGCATAAATATTATTTTCTAGACTGGGGTGAATCTTTTTCAGATGTTGTTGTACATCTAGTGTATCCATGATATTACTGCCATTAGTAGATTATTACAGTACGATCTACTCAATGACTAACATAGGAATGATCAATTATAGTGATTTCTAAATATTAAATTGCATTATTTTGTGTTATACAAAACGTATTTGAGTCATCAATACAATGAACAAGACGCAACACGAAGTAATACTGAGATAAGCAACAGAATGTGAGATAAGCTTGTTGACGCATAAAGTTACTATCAATTCCACTGCAGAAATTCTTTAGATTAGAATTATCACTTACCGGTACTATATAAGACCAAGCAACTGCAGTCATGCAGTTAGTGTATGGTCGTTTGATCGCAGTGGATCTATCAATACTACATTTGTGTTACTTCAACGCATCAAAGGCCATGGATGTAAGTGTTTATTCTATTGACAAACTTACTTTTCTTTCTGTTATTTTCTTACGTGTGTATGATTTAGTGTTAACAAATTATATTTAAATATTGTGTGTGTATATGATTATTATATGGATATTCTCAGATGATGTGGATATTCTCAGCCGTGTATTGGCGGCTAAGAATATCCACTACCCCATATCTTCCCGTGGGTGTCGTAAGAGGCGACAGAGGGACACAGAAAGGAGATGGGCAGCAGCATCTTCCTAATAACAACAATAACATAATAAAAAGCTGCGGTTGCCAACCCGCTCGCCAAGCGTGGCAACTATGGCAAATATCCCCCCATGAGCAACGACGCAAATAAACGGCCCCCAGTCCCCGGCGGCCCCGCTATTCCTAGCTACGGTGGCGACCATGGTGCTAAGAATCTTCGGTGGAGGTTCGGTTGCCACCTACGACTACTCGACCTGGCAACGTATAACGGACGCACCCTGAAGACTGACGAGAAGATACTGGAGCTGGAAGAAGAGGTAGACAAGTTGCGCTGGCATATTATTGGATTATCTGAGGTCCGAAGAGAGGGGGAGGACACGGTAATCCTCGAGTCCGGCAACTTGTTCTATCACCGGGAGGGCGACCATCTGTCCCAAGGAGGTGTCGGATTTATCGTTCACAAGTCTCTCGTCAACAACGTTGTAAAGATTGGGAGTGTGTCGACGAGGGTTGCGTACCTGATACTCAGAATAAACAAACGGTATTCGCTGAAGGTCATACAGGTCTACGCACCAACCTGGGCACATCCCGATGAGGAGGTGGAGGAAATGTATGAGGATATTTCTAGAGCCAAGCATTCCTCCAAAACCCACTACACGGTGTTGATGGGAGACTTCAACGCAAAACTAGGCACAAGAGAAGGCGGTGAGCTGAAGTTAGGGAAATTTGGAGTAGGGCAACGGAACCGTAGGGGCTAGCAGCTGGCTGACTTTATGGAGAAAGAGGGACTCTTTATGATGAACTCTTTCTTCCAGAAGCGACCCCACAGGAAGTGGAACTGGTCGAGCCCCGACGGTGCGACAAAAAATGAGATTGACTTCATTATGACGACCAGACGCCAACCGTTCAGTGATGTCTCAGTGATCGCAAGGGTGAAAACCGGCAGCGATCACCGAATGGTTAGAGGCACACTGAACCTAAACGTTAAGTTGGAGAGGTCTCGTCTAATGAAGTCAACGCTCCGTCCCCCCTCGTGCTCTAATCCAGAATCCCGAGACTTTTCAGCTCGAGTTACGTAACCGCTTTCAATGCCTAGAAGATTGCAATGCAGTGGACGATATGAATGACAAGCTCGTGGAAACTGTCTATGCGGTCGGAGCTAAGTTCTGCAAGACGCGCCGCAGAAGAACACAAAAACTCTCCGATCACACTCTTAATCTCATGGCTGTTAGACGGGAGATGAGGCTGCAATCGTCAACAGATTTGACAGCATACAGGCAACTGAACAGACAGATCTCCAAATTCATGCGACGAGACTTACGCAACTTTAATACTGCTCGTATTAAAGAAGCGATCGAGCGGAACCAGGGCTCCAAAGTCTTTGCCAGAGATCTGTCTGCCAGAAAGAGCCAACTGTCAAAGCTGAAGACTGAGTGTAGCAGCATCGTTTACGAGACACCTGAGATTTCGAGTGAGATTGAGAGGTTCTATGGGCAGCTGTACATATCATCGTTAGAGCCACACGCAAGTGTGAGTAACGATCCAAGAGCAAGTCTTACGACACTATTCCGATGATATCCCGGACGTCAGTCTGAGAGAGATTAGAATGGCTCTCCAGCACCTTAAGAAAGGCAGGCCCCCGGGCGAGGATGGAATTACAGCGGAGCTTCTGAAAGCGGGTGGAACACCGGTACTTGAAGTCCTTCAGAAGCTCTTCAACTCCGTCCTCCATGGTGGCACTACTCCGGAGGCGTGGAGCAGAAGTGCAGTGGTCTTGTTCTTTAAGAAAGGCGACAACGCTCTCTTGAAGAACTACAGACCGATTTCCCCTCTGAGCCGCGTCTACGTGCTGTTTTCGAGAGTCATTACGAATCGTCTCGCACGCAGACTCGACGACTTCCAGCCTCCCGAACAAGCCTGTTTCCGAAAAGGCTTCAGTACCATAGACCACATACATACCCTGCGGCAGATTGTACAGAAGATCGAAGAGTACAATCTGCCACTTTGCCTGGCGTATGTGGACTATGAGAAAGCCTTTGATTCCGTCGAAATTTGGGCGGTGCTACAGTCCCTTCAGCGGTGCCAAGTTGACTGTCGGTATATCGAAGTGCTGAAGTGTTTGTACAGTAGGGCTACGATGGCGATCCGAGTACAGAACCAGAGTTCGAAACCTATTCAACTGCAGAGAGGTGTAAGACAGGGTGACGTTATATCCTCGAAACTCTTCACCGCTGCGTTGGAAGACGTTTTCAAGCCACTGGACTGGAAAGGATACGGTATTAACATCAATGGCGAGTACATCACTAGCCTTCGATTTGCCAACGATATAGTCCTTATGGCAGAATCGCTGGAGGACCTTAGCACTATGCTCAATGACCTCAATGGTGTCTCCCAACGGATAGGTCTTAAGATGAATATGGACAAAACAAAGATCATGTTTAATGTCCATGTCACACCTATGCCGGTAGTTGTTGGGAGCACTATGCTCGAAGTTGTTGACGAGTACGTTTACCTGGGACAAATAGTCCGACTAGGTAAGTCCAACTTCGACCGAGAGGTCAATCGACCGATTCAACTCGGCTTGGCAGCGTTCGGGAAATTACGACACATCTTTTCGTCAGGTATACCTCAATCTCTGAAAACTAAAGTGTACAACCAGTGCGTGTTGCCAGTGATGACTTACGGATCAGAGACGTGGTCCTTCTCTGCTGGTCGTATGAAGACGCTCAAGGTCGCTCAACGAGCTATGGAGAGGGCTATGCTCGGAGTTTCTCTGCGTGATAGACTCAGAAATGAGGATATCCGCAGTAAAACCAGAGTGAACGACATAACCCAACGGATTAGTAAGCTGAAGTTGCAATGGGCCGGCCATATAGCTCGAAGAACCGATAACCGACGGGAAGAAAGGTTCTCGAGTGGCAGCCTCGTACCGGTAGGCGTAGTATAGGGCGACCCCCCACTAGATGAAGTGACGACCTGGTAAGACATGCAGGAAGTCGATGGATGCAGGTGGCTCAGGACCGTGCTCTGTGGCGTTACTTGGGGGAGGCCTATGTTCAGCAGTGGACTTGTGAAGGGCTGTAATGATGATGATGATGATGATATGATTAAGCCGTGGTAGCTCAGATGCTTAGCGCAAGCTGTAAATTTCAGAGTACGCGACCCGGGTTCGATCCCCGCCGGCACCAATTAAATTGTTAATTGCAATTTTAAGTGTTTATTCTATTGACAAACTTACTTTTCTTTCTGTTATTTTTTTACGTGTATATGATTTAGTGTTAACAAACTATATTTAAATATTGTGTGTGTATATGATTAAGCCGTGTTAGCTCAGATGGTTAGCGCAAGCTGTAAATTTCACAGTACGCGACCCAGGTTCGATCCCCGCCGGCACCAATTAAATTGTTCATTGCAATTTTAAGTGCTGATTTACCACGTGCTCGGCGGTGAAGGAAAACTTCGTGAGGAAACCTGCATGTCTGAGAAAATTTCGAAGGCATGTGAAGTTCGCCAACACGCATTGAGGCAGCACCGCGGACATTTCCTAGCCATAAATACAAAGACAATAGCAGAAAGTGAAAAAGTTAAAAAATACTTTTTTAACAATGACAGTCATTAGTTGATCATTAGTGAATGTAATTCTGTTTACTTAAATTACAGGAAGACAAGAGCAGAAGGAAGAAATGGGATGACGGGAAGTAATGAAGCATTGTTATGTGAAGTTTGTTGGAACAAACATATTTTTAGTCACGTGTAAATACTTTTAACATTTTGGTTCAAAATGACACAAAACCCTAAAAATATTAGATACATCATCGACATGGACGGATTTTACATTACATATCCTCATAAACATTTTCAATGTAGAGAAATGGCTATTCTAGACGTAAAACTATCTAATAAAAATGATGCGTTTATCGATCATTATTTGTTTCGGCCAAGTTATCTTTTCAATTATTTGTCGCCAAAAGACAAAAAAACTGTTCGTTATTGTGAAACACACGTGCACGGCATTCCATATTTTGATGTGACCGAAGAATTAAAATGTGGCTACAAACAAGAGATCATCATTCCCATATTAAATTGGTACATTAGAAATTTGTGCAAAGACGAAGTGATCGCATACAAAGGTGGTTCAACAGAAAAACAATTTTTAAAAATGTTGACGACGAATGATAGAATTTTTAATATTGAAGAATACAAATGTCAAAAATACAATGATTTGGTAAATGTCATAAATTTAAACAAACGTTATGTGTGTAATAATCATATATCTGCAAAAAATAATCACAAAATTTTACATTGTTCTTGTGACATAATGTACATACATGTGTTTATAGTACACAATATATATTAATTGTTTACACCAACACTTTCATTTTTTATTTCACCCCTTAGAACTTTAGACGTGTGTAATGTTTCACTTTATACATCCGTTTACTGCAATTGTGGCAGGACCAAGTGGATGTGGGAAGTAAATTTTGTAACAAATTTCATAAAATCAGTTACAGATTTTAATCAGATCACATGGTGCTTTGATGAAATGCAACCTTTATATAATTTACCAAATATTAACTATCATCAAGGAATTCCAAATCTTTTTTTTTTAGGATTGTGAAAAAAAAATTTTTTTTAGGATCGTGAGTCGACGAATGTCGTACTTGTACCACTTCTGACTCAGTGAGCCAGAACTGGTACAACGTAACTACTGAGCTCTGATATTACAGCAACATTTTCATCACAGCCTTTTTTTTTTGCGCCCGAGCAATTAAGGGAAACCCTCTGGTAATGGGGGAGGGAGGTGGAGAATGCTCATAGCATACCACGCAGCCGGCTGCGTGGTTACGTGGAGATTTTTACCCACTAAACTCCACCTTTAGGGATTGGCTTACCGATCTGACGAGAGATCCTTAAGCCGTAAACGGACGCGACTCTCCTTGGCAGAAAGGAGGGCGCAATCATCACAGCCTTCCCACCTCTATCCT
This sequence comes from Parnassius apollo, assembly GCA_907164705.1. NCBI lineage: Eukaryota > Metazoa > Arthropoda > Insecta > Lepidoptera > Papilionidae > Parnassius > Parnassius apollo. The sequence continues at coordinate 8,076,448 of CAJQZP010000295.1, forward strand.
ATAACTCAAGGTTGTCACGTCGTCCGGGTATTTCACACTGTCAAGATAAGGACGATTCTTCTCGAGTGACGAATTGAATTTTTCTATTTAGTGCATGTCCAGCATACACAAAAAAATGTGTATTCGTTTATATGCTAAACTTTTTAACACAATAGAAAATTTCCTTCGACGCATTAATATTATAAATTTTATAATTAGATCTACTTAAAAACAATAGCTGAAGAGCTAAGCTATACAGATTATGTATTGATTTGGCAAAAAAATATTTATTACTAATTAATGAGTTAATCTTTCAATAACGTTATCTCCCTCGTAAGAATTGCTACAATGTAGTGGAGGCCCTTTTCGTAAATAAATATATTATTCATTTATTAATTAACAATTTACAGAATAAAACAAATTTATCAAAATAGAAGCAAAGGACTGACTTATTGCATTTTGGCAGTCTCTCAGATTAATGTGTTAGAAGCCGAAAATAAAAGAAACATTGAATATGCCATTACATAGCTATATACTAATATATTTATAATTTACATAATATATATGAATTGAAAAACAGGCATTATTCAGATCAGGAACCACTATTTGTAGGCCATACAAATACTCATTCCGTGCGTAGGGTATTCTTAAGAGGTGAGAGTAAGTCAGCTCAAATTCTAATTTCGTCTCCACTTCCCCGCGCGTCGTATGCTATGTACCGACATGTTTGTATCACTAATACTCTAAGTAGATAGGTCGTTAGATACTTATTTCATTATGTTTATCATATATGTGCCTGTTTCTTAACGCCAACCCAGTCGCTTCTTATTTTTATAACGGTTATTTCCCATTTTAATTTTACGTCTTCCTGTTGCGTAATGTGTTTTCTGATCGTAAGCGACACAACTTCTACCTTCAAAAGCCGGAGCAATACTAACGGAGCGACAGGAACCAAGCTTAAGCGGGCTACATACGACACGATATCGGTGGCGATCTAGGGTGGAGTAGTGGGGATGCCTCCTAGATTGCCTCTAAATCGTGTCGTATGTAGGGCCATCCTAAGTCGTGGCCGATATCGCCTCCTTAATCGGCTGGCAGGAGCAAAAATGCTTCCTAGATCAGCCGATGCTTCCTAGATCGGGGCACCGCCCCCTCCTTACTGCGTGTGTGTAGGCGCATCGGCCCGATTTCTTTTGGCAGTCGCTGCCGGCAACCCTCGCGGAAGGAAGTTAACAAAACAGTGATACTGAATGACCTTTTTTTATATAACAAAATTTTTACATTTTAATCATATAAACGGAGTAGAAGCCTATGGCACTGATATTTTACAAAAAACCAAAAAAAAGTGAATAAAATAAATAAATTAATTGAAATTTTATCGAAATTCAAATCATATCCACCCTAGCCTGTGACCCTGCGAAGTGACATGGTCAAGAATGCCTACTAAACTAATTTTTTTATTGCCGTTCGTAAAGTAGAGTGTATGATGTAAGTAAGGAGAAGATAAAGCCTCTCCTCAACAACTAACTCCTATTCCAACGCTATCAACACAAGACCGCACTCATATCTCTTACAACTCCACAAGACCACACTTCGATCTCTTACGTGCCTTCATCCTCTTATCAACAACTAACTTCTACTCCTTCACCATCTCCACATCAACAAACAAGTTATATAAAAGGGAGTATGTCCGAAATTAAAGGTTTCTTTATGTTTAAAAAAAGATATAAGCTATTTTATTTTCTGATAGTTTTACTCCATAAAAGTATACATATTATTATACAAAAGTATTTTATTTCCTTGTTTGTTGTGTGTAATACATAACCAGATTTTGACCAAAGCAGAAATGAACAAAGAGAAGAAATAACTAAATAGCATAGGTAAGAGAAATTGACGTTTTTATATAAGTGGCGAAATCATTTCTAGAAGGTTATAAAAACTGTCTTCATCCATCCGGAGAAAATTAATCACGTCCTTGGATTACATGCCATTTAGTACGTTTATGTGGCTTAATTTTTATCTCTTTTGGAGCCATTTTTTCACCCAGCAACTTCTCTTTTTCTATTTTCGAATAAATTAACCGAGATGGCTAATGCCAAACCAACACGGTGGTGTTTTAAGAGAGTCGGAGGTATTTTGAAGAACTCTACCGCATATGCATTCCGCTCCAAGTCCGAACGCGTACTGCTAGGCAGGCCCGTGTGTAAGGTCTACCCCGATAAAAGCCCCGATTTCTTTCCACCCTAGATCGCCACCGATATCGTGTCGTATGTAGCCCGTTTTACGCGCCGATAGTTTAGGTAATTTCTTTTTACAGTGAAAATAATGATATTTAAAAAAAAGTAAATAACATAAGCACTGCTTTATGGTTAGTTCAGTTAGTATGCAAAGTTTCATGATCTTATTTAAAGTATTTTATGAATAACAGCGGTTTATTGTTCACTTTGGAGGTAACTTTGGATTTTTTTTCTATCGAGAAAATTTTACGGAATCGTGTTTTCGTCTAACATAAACCTTAACATTAATCCTCAACTTTACCATATATTTATTTCAAAATTAATGCTGCAATACTTTCGGCATAACGGAGGATCTTGCTAAGCCATTTGAGGTTATATTTCCCCTTAAGCGTTCGGAATATATTAGGAATAGTCTGATGCTGATGACGTGATGTCTGGTGTATAAGCTAAATTATGAAGCATATTTTTTTTGAACTCTAACATTTCCCTTTTAGTCACTACACTATTGATTTAACGATGAACCGCGTATATTCATATACCTCATTAGACGATATATTCCAAAACATGTTACGTATGTTGTGATATCACTTTTAAATTAAACATTCTAGAACTTCATTATTATCATTACTTTAGTCATGAGTGAGTTAATATATTATTATATATTAACTCACTCATGACTAAAGTAATGATTATATTGATTTTAACGTGCTAATGGAGCATATATGCCTTATTTGGATAAAGGTTTAGTGCCTAAGTTGTCTCTTATTGTATCGAACCCTCTACCATTTTTATTCAATATAATTATACACTATACCAAACTTTAACGGTAGAGGAATCGATAAAATGGTAAGAGGTCATAAATTTTAATTTGGTGTAATGAATAGTATTAGACCAAGTCGTATTCAGTACATGGAGTCGATGAAAGTTATTTTCTACGGCAAAGACTATTCATTCCGTGTACATACTCAAAGCTTCCGCTCTGCGAAAGCTATGCAAATTAACTAATTCACAAACTCATATTAATTGACGGTGAAAGAGCTTTTGTGAAAATTCTGGAAGTAATTCAAAAGATCTTTTACTTCGCTTACGTTCCATTCAATTCATCGCAATGATGGTACATATTAGACCTGTATTATTACATATTATATTTATGAAGCTTTCATAATACATAACGTTTAATACTTAAACCGTATTCTGTACCAGCACAACAAATTTTTTTATATTTCTTCTAATCTTTATCTTAGCACGTGTTTTAAATATTGTGTTTTTATCTGGGAGTTCTGAACGAATTCTTTATTATGTCGATTTATATTATGATGTGGGCCTTCTCGAACACGACTAGGTATTAAGAACTTTTGCTAGGTGTTAAACTCGGAAGGCGGAGGTCCTTGTTTTTTGAATGGTTCGGAATTTTTAAACTCTTCAAAAATTCCGTCTAAACGCAACTGAGTATATTAAAAATCCTAAATCTCAAATAAATACTATATAAATCATATATATATATATATATATATATATATATATATATATATATATATATATATATATATATATATATATATACATCACAATATTAATCCTACGTCCTTTCATTTCGCATTATTGTAGCGTCCACCAATTTTTATACATTATGACAGCGAATATTGGTCCATTAAATAATTTCAAGGATAGTGTTTAACTCATTTCTTTGAAAATTTACCATATGTCTATATACAAATATTCGTATATTGGCAGACGGAGGGAAACCAATCAGGACTCCCTTCCATATTACCAATTATCCGGAATCCCCGTAATATACATAGTTTTTAATTCATTCTCCTGCTTAACGCAATTTCCTTGTATGGTGCGACGTTGCCACTCTTATTAGTTATTCCGCTTTGTAATATTTTATTTATAGGTGATATTTTGTTTATGTACCTAGGTACTCGATAGATTCCTATAGTTTGTTTTTTTCGCAGGAGATAAAAATAACAGATCTTTATTAGGTAGATTCGTTTAGCACGAATAATAGTTTTTATGATTCTGGTTCTGATTAGATTTAATTTTAGTCACTTAAGTTTCGTATATTGTTCAAAATAATGAAATAAATCCACAGAATGTGCAGTTACGAAAAGTACGCAATATCATTTTTGTCTCCGGCGAAAAAAAAATAGATATCATTATTAATTTACCAACTAGTTATTCGTTTACTAAATACGAAAAAATATCTAGGATTGCCCAGCCGTGATACATTATAGATTGACTATATTATTATTTATTTTACTATTGTAAATAAGTACTAATTGTAGACATTGACAGGTTGTTAATTTCTGTGGCGTATTGTTGCTGACTTTATTTACATACTTGCTCGTATTGAGTTTTGGTGCTCTCACTGCGAGTTTACGTTTTATGATCACTATCTTATGGATGAGTGCGAATTATTTACCTAATCTGTACAAAATTAATTACTCTCTACTTAAGTAGATTCATTTTTGTGAAAGGCTATTTTTGTTAAATTATGATATTATGTTTGGTTTTGCAGTTAATTGAAATACAATTTGTTTGTGTTTGTTGTTGTAAATATTGGACGCTATATTACTAAAAACATGCATATTGTGCTCTAATTGGCGTCCGTATTGTGACCTACGCACATTGAGAACTTTCCACGCTTATGCTTGCTTGCATTTAAGTTTCCATGGTTATATTTAGTAACTTGGGTAAATAAACTTGTGTAAGTTGATTAATGTACTTGACATGGACATTGAACGGAGTATTTACCCATATACGGACGTAAGAATATCCTAAAATATTCACACTAAGTTTTACTTGATGTCCACTTCTTCGATATCCAATGTCCAAATTTATTGTTGATTATTGCATTTTACTATTTATTTATTTTAATTATTTATTTAGTGCTCAAGGCATATTTTGGTATTTTTTGTCGGTGTATACTGTACTCAGTGCTAGTAGATAATTTTACTTTCCAATTTGTTTTCGTGTCCTTAAATTTAGCTACATATATGGGCAATATGGACGTGCGAATATCTTAAAACATTCATACTGAATGGTATTTGACGTCCATATTTTTGAATTTTGTTATATTTCTATATGTTGACGTCAGATTATCGGTAAAGTTTCATACCGCACGATATTTGACGTCCATATAACCATGAATATATTTATATTTTAATTTCTTGTGTATAAGACACACATTAACGATCATTACTTTAATGTAATTTTTCGCTATTGTTTTATTTTTATTTTATTGTGGGGAGCCCATGCGGTATGAAATAGTCACTTTGGTGTTTCATAAAATGCTCCATTCTAAAAACGATAAAACGCTTAGAAAACCTTTCTTATTTCTTTTTTGATAAATGTTGCCGTTTGTAGCGGTTTTTGGGGCACGTGTGCCTAACTTTAACTTTAAATTACTACCTGTGTACACATAATAATATGGACGGCCGAATATCCTAAAACATTCATACTGTATGATATTTGACGTCCATATTTTTGAATTTTGTTATATTTCTATATGTGGACGTCAGATTATCGGTAAAGTTTAATACCGCACGATATTTGACGTCCATATAACCATGAATATATTTATATTTTAATTCCTTGTTTATTAGACACACATTAATGATCATTGCTTTAATGACATTTTTCGCTACTGTTTTATTCGTATTTTAGTGTAGGGAGGCCATGCGGTATAAAATAGTCATTTTGGTGTTTTATAAAATGTTTCGTTCTGGAATTGATAAAACGCTTAGAAGCTTAGAAAACGTGTGTGAAAAATTAAATTCTATTTCAACTAACTGCAAAACCAAACATAATATTATCATAGTTTAACAAAAACAGCCTTTCACAAAAATGAATCTAGTTAAGTAGAGAGTAATTTCGTACAGATTAGGTACAATAGTCGCACTCATCCTTAAGATGCAGTGATAGCACCAAAACTCAACAAGATCAAGTAAATAAATTGTATTTTCGGAGTTATGTCAGCAACAATATGCCACGGTCTATTGTAGAAATTAACAACCTATTGGCAGTTAATGCAGTAAAACCTTATATTAAAATGAGTTTCTTCGCCAGACCATATTAGGTTATTAGTCAGAGGTTATTAGTCACAATATAATAAAACAAACTTCTATGAAACCTGTCAATATCTACAATTGAGTCCATCTTCCTGTACTCAATCAGAAAGTAACTTAAACAGAATTATGGGTTGCTTACGAAATACCTAACAAGAGTTCTTTTAGGCAGATTAGTACCAAATGTAAAACGTTAAAATATAGTGCAGAATGAAATAAACCGATAAGCTGACGTGCGCATCTACATTTATAAAAATGTAACTAAATTCAAAATTACGGGTGTTAAATATCATTCAGTATGAAAGTTTTAGGATATTCGGACGTCCATATTATATGTAGATAAATGTAAGGTTAAGAAAACAAGTTTGAAAGTGTAAAATTACTAGTACCAAATGCAGTATAAACCATTGAATAAAACTATTATTTACGGATTTTATCGCGTTTAATTACTTTAGTTAATTTATATTATTATCCCGACGTTTCGGGTGCTTTACAGCACCCATGGTCACGGGGGGGGACTGAGATGTTTGACGTCCCAATGTCATAGTTAGTCCGGCTACCTTCAGTTTTTTTTAATATTAATTTTTGGTCCGATTTACGCAAAACGAGCTTATAGTACGAGTATCATGAAGTCTTGCAGTGGTATGCTTGGGTTTGGGTTTAATTTTGTTAATTATAGGATCCCAAGCAGATGGTAGCACCCAACCATCTTCTCTATTGAAATTTGGATGTTTTTTTAATTTCAATAACCTCGCGTGTCATCCTTGGTAGAAATCGGTGTTCTTTTGCGAGAATTTGTGGTTTATCAAATCTAATGTAATGGTGGGGACGATCTTGAACATGTTCGCAGACTGCAGACTTCCCGGAGCGTCGGTGCTTCACATCAGCTATATGTTCCTTCACGCGGGTTTTTATAGATCTCTTTGTTTGACCTATGTAAGAGAGACCACATTCACAATCTAGCTTGTACACACCTGCATCTTGTAGAGGAATATTACATTTGATGGATGGTAAAAAGCAGCATAAACCATATAAAAATGTCCTGCAGACCGAATTACGGTCACAGCGGCCTGCCTCAATGGAGACTAGCCATCGGCGTAGGACAGGATTATAGTGCTCAAGTGTGTGCGCAACCGCAGGTGCACTCTCTATTCCCTCACTCTCATAATCCGATGGGACGGTAAACCGACACGACCGGAGAGAGATCAGGCGCAGGACCAACGGCTTTACGTGCTTTCCGAGGCACGGGGCGAATACACCGCCAACTTCCTGACTCCGGGCAGCTATTGAGAATTTCTTGACAGAAAAACTCAATAATTGATTTTTTATCGTCTGCATAACGCGGCTTAGCTCTACTCAGGCATACTACATTATTACCGAGCTGAATGTTTTAGGTCGCGTTACACAAACGATTGCAGCAGCACCTAGGTCCGGCCCCTCCGACTTGTCGCCCTGCCCTGCCCTGAGTTTGTTACGTTAGTACCCACAGACTACCGGTTAAAGTTCACACCGTTCTCTCGCTATCGACGTTTCCTGCGGCCTGTTTGCGTAAATGTCAAGAAAGGTATATACCACGAAGCAAATAACTAACTACTAATAATAAAACTGTTTATCTATTAATGGTGTAGCAACCTTCTCTTTTAGTGTTTAGTCTTAGAATAAGAAATAACAATATATCCAGAAACAACGGACCTTTTGCTGTTAAAAAAACTGGAGCAAGAATTTGTCTGGAAAGTTCTGAAAGAAATATCTTGAACTTTCCAGAATAAATGTGTGTATATGTATACCAGTATAGATACAGATATAGACTCCAAAAACTTTTAAATTTACTTTTATCACGACGCTAGACAGGCAGATAGGCCAACGCAATTCCTGACATCATATATGTGCGTGTTACTGTTGGGTAATTTATGATATAATGATATATAGATGTTTCGCCACCTACCGGAGGTTATGTAATACTTTTCCATTCATTCATTACAGCCAATTTGTCCACTTCTGAACATAGGCCTCCCGTAGATTGCTTCATAAGAGGAATAATTGTATTTCCCACGCTCTAGAGGCGGCTTGACATTCGCAGTTTTTAAATTTCTAGTTGCTATTAGGAAGACACCGTTCTCCATCTCCTGGTTTGTGTCCGTCAGTCGCCTCTTACGACACCCATGAGATGATATGGGGTAGTGGATATTCCTTACACCATCACAACACGGTAAATATTTTTATAATGTTTTGCCTTATCCAGCAGGGAAAAAGTTCGATAAACATGAAAGTCATATCTGACGTAATCTTAAAAGTTGTAAGAACCGACATAAAATTAGCCTTTTAATGCAACTTAACGCTTAATGCAACTATTTTAGAAAGGCTGCCTTAAAATATCGATAAAAACCAAATTAATGAAATTAACAGAGTAATAAACGGTCATATTGATATTTAATGAATACAGAAATAATTTTTATGTAATAAAACTTTATTTACTTGGTGGTGGGATTTCGTTTTCGCCCCAGTAGTCTGTCTTCATTTTTGTGATTTGAATATACACATTTGATTGACTAACATTTATGTGCATTGGTACCCATGAACTGTTAAGTTCGTTTATCAATTCAAAAATAAAAATAAACGTTACGATAAAACGTAACAGAGAATTAATTATATGAGTTCAATTTCAAAAAGGAAATAATAAATTAATGCAAGAAATAATATTAATTAAAAATCCACTTCTCATTTAAATTAGACTTGCAGATGTAACCAAATACTTCCTTTAACTAGATTTGGTCAAGGTGAACATACATATATGTATTTCAATTTAATTAGAATTGAACACTGTTTGACTTACATTAACCATTCATTCAATCTCGTATTTCACAAATCCACGGCTGAATATAAACCTCTCCCAAGTAATGCCGCAAAACATGGTCCTGAATCATCAGTATCTATTAACTTCCTGCATATTACTAGATAGATAGATAGAAAACTTTTTATTCTCTATACTTAAAACTGGTATATAAATATATATATATATATATATATATATATATATACGTGTGTGTGTGTGTGTGCGTGTGAGTGTGCGTGTGCGAGTGCGTGGGCGTGTGCGTGGGCGTGCGTGTTACGTGCGTGCGTGCATGTGTGCGTGCGTGCGTGCGTGCGTGCGTGCGTGCGTGCGTGCGTGCGTGCGTGCGTGCGTGCGTGCGTGCGTGCGTGCGTGCGTGCGTGCGTGCGTGCGTGCGTGCGTGTGTGTGTGTGTGTGTTAGAGGTTTTCATGATATTTCTTGACACGCATAGAAAAGGTGCAAATTAAATATAGAAAAAATGTAAATCAGAACTTTGTGTGCATAGCAAAATAACCCACTATAGTTTACACCTCATATTTTCTGAAAAATAAGAATTTCTTCTTCTTTCTGGCAAAGCTAATGGCTTTTCGTCTACTTTGCCTAGGTAAAAATATCGCAGTTTTAAATGCGTTTCCAAATAAATAGATTCCGCTCCTATAAAGTATTGCTTTATTATTTCTACTTATCCATGACATAAAGTGCAAACGTCTTAATTTTTTTTATTAAGAAGGTAGGCAATGTTAAGCAGACATTTCGATCATTTAGTCACGTCATGGGAAATCTTTCAGTGTTGTCACCCTGTTACGATAGGCAAATAAAACAACTTATTTGTTAAAAAGGGTTATTCCGTTTATTACCCTTAAGGTATGTTTAACAACAATATTATTATTAGTTTAATAAAGTAGTATACATCTCAGGGTGGATAAACGGAATAGCCCGGTAAAATTTCAAACATCATCAATGTTATCTTTGTTTTATTAGGTATATATTATACCGAGGTAACAATTTGTACAACTTAGGCCATAATATATTTATGATTACAAAATAATAAATAAATTAAGTACACAGGTAATCTTCTCTTCCAATCAGGTACATTTCGATTCAGGTTATAATAGTTTGACAACTTGGCATGATTTTAGACTTATAAATCACAACATGAAGTAGGTACATAAATAGCTAAACTAACAAATTATTATACTTTAAATATTTGAAAATTACGTTTACAAGGTAAAATTATTAATCAATAAAAATAAATATTATCTTCATCCTGCATTAAAATGTATTCGTCAGGATTTTTCATGACAAAATGGGTTTGTTGCCTTAATTTATAATGGTACGTCCGGAAATCCCGAATTTCTTTTGCGATATGATGATGATTTCTTATATTTTATGAGATCAACTACTAAGTTTAGCATTTCTGTAGAATAATTCACGTACTGTCAACAGTTTTCATTCATTTTTGTTTTGAGAACTGGTGTTTCTTGTTTCGAGGTACGTTCTACCTTCTAACAATTATAAGGTACGTTTAAGAATATTTAGTACGTAAGTTCTAAAATGTAGGTATATATCTTAACAAATTGATGGTAGCCAAACGCAAGTCTATTCTCAAATAAAACTGCAATAAACTATTAATTTTTATAGGTAGTGACATATTAAAATAATAAGTTTTTTAGGATATTTATGTAAAACGTAAAGGTTATATTATGTTCTAACTACGTTCACGCTTTCGCATATAAAACCGCGGAATCTCACTAGTTTTATTACCAAAATAATAATTGATAACCCAACCCCAGGCAAAGTTTTCGATGTCGATTTTTCATAATAAGCGACACAAAATTGTTTGTCTTGATTTTACCAACTTAAACTCGTTTCAGAAGAACAAAACATAGAGATAAGGATAAGATATAATTTTCATTTAATATGGTTCATCAAATCCGTAAAAATAGTTTAAAATACTAACACAATAAATATTTGAAGTGCAGACAAAATATTAGCGACCACTATTGCTACAATTCTGACGTTCACAGACATTTTACAACTTTTTTGCCAGAACCAAAAGTAAGCGTTGACATGTGACCATAGAATACTATAATACATAAATTATTCTATGCATGTGACAGAAATCGTACAATAAAATATATCGCACAATAACAGTCTAGCTGAAATAGCCTAATAATGAAATCTAAGTTCCGGTTCCAATTATGGGTTCTTCTAACTATGTATATGGCCCCTTGCCACTTCAGCTTACTGATGTCTTGGACATTGTTAATATTACTCAATTTCCGTAAATGAAAACAACGTCAAACAGAGCTAAACATCCCACAGCTGGACACTACTCGTTTCTAAGAGCGTATTGAGCAGTAATTCCGTCTCGGTTCTCCGATGCATGATGCGGATTTCACGTCTTCAAAATATTATAAATCTTAGGCATTCAGGTTTTCTCATCAATCATCAATCCATCCCAGCGTAACAATTAATGTATATTTCCCTGCAAACTGGAGAGGCTCATCTTTACCAGTGGTACTTTACCAACTAATTAAGAGAAAAAAATAACTTTTAAATTAATTTATATTCACTCATGACTAGTAAAATATAATTTATAATATTTAATTAAAAAAACCTATACATAAACAGCAATTGTTTAATGGCCTCTTACTTGCGGTAAGATACTAAGTTTTCCCCCTACCACTGGAACGAACGGGCCTAATAGGCTAAAGACTATTTGGGGCCACAGCACTATTTTGCCTTCTATCTGTGTTGAAGGCAAATCGTTGACCCACGCATTACTTTATAACTTTAGTTCTATTCCCTGTATTTATGAACTTGGAAAATTGAATTCTTTCAGGTTAAAATAATTAAACTAGATTAGACATTTAAAAAAAACTGAACCTAGATATTTGGCATATTAGAAGACGAAAGTAAAAAACCCAAGGGACGCAACGCAGGTTTAAAATTGTAGATAAATAATAACAGCAGTAAAGTTTTGCAGTACTTAGCATTTAAAGTTTACCTATTTTACTTACAACTTAGAACAAAAGCTATTAACAATACCTTTGCCGGCCTGATTCCTCTCAAAGGCAACGCACTAAGGCATAACAGGGGTACTTCTTACGCACAGGCCGCACCTTTACGGGATATTTCCTTTGTTGATATAACTGACCTTTGAAAACACCGCAAGAAATTGTCACTGCGTCGGTGACAATTTCTCTCTAAGCCTTTTCTGTTAGCCTAGTTCTTTCTAAACGAGGTTGAACTTCTTGAGGAGATATATGTGAAATATTTTTATTGCTTACAACTATTTAAATGTACGAAGAGAGCAAGGAAACGACTTTAAATAAGTTTTAGGATAACATTTTAATAAAAAATAGATATACTTTAATTTAACACATTAGTTTCAGTATAATACAGCATAATATGAGAACGTATTGCACGTCTTGTGATCGTCTATCCGCCTGCGAAGCGTGACGATCAAGATAAACGCTCACAACAGCCAGAGCGATTCATGTCCAGTCCACTTTTATGGGCTCACGAAGAATAAAATAGTTTATTATTATTAAATAAAAACATAAATATTTATAACCCGTGTACAGGCGGCCTAAGAGGATTCACTACTACCTACTCCCGTAGTCGTAAAAGGCAACCATAAGATAAACCAAAACGATCATTCTGGACGTATGATTTACTTGTAGATATACATATAATTAGCTTGCCAGGCAGACGTTGTTCTGCCCTTTTCGACAACCTTTTGTCATTTCCTATTAAAAAAAACTTAAATTCGCAAAAATAAAAGTGGGTCAATCATGGGCAAAAAAAACCATCCTATCTCTTAAGGGGAGATAGTAAGTCAGCTCAAATTCTAATTTCACCCCCACTTCCCCGCGCGTCGTATGCTATGTACCGACATGTTTGTAATCACTAATATCCTAAATAGATAGGTCGTTAGATACTTATTTCATTAGGTTTATTATATTTATGCCTGTTTCTTAACGCCAACCCAGTCGCTTCTTATTTTTACCACGGTTATTTCCCATTTTAATTTTACGACGTCCTGTTTCGTAATGTGTATTCTGATCGTAAGCGACACAACTTCTCCCTTCAAAAGCCTAAGCGATACTAACGGCAACGGCGACTGAAATCAAGCTTCAAGGCGCCGATAGTTTAGGTAATTTCTTTTTTACAGTGAAAATAATGGTATTTAAAAAAAAGTAAATAACATAAGCACTGCTTTATAGTTAGTTCAGTTAGTATGCAAAGTTTCATGATCTTATTTAACGTATTTTATGAATAACAGCAGTTTATTGTTCAGTTTGGAAGTAACTTTGGATTTTTTTTCTATCGAGAAAATTTTACGCAATCGTGTTTTCGTCTAACATAGACCTTAACATTAATCCTCAACTTTACCATATATTTATTTCAAAATAAATGCTGCAATACTTTCGGCATAACGGAGGATCTTGCCAAGCCATTTGAGGTTATATTTCCCCTTAAGTTGGACCAAACTACGCACGGTGCGCAAATTTCATTGAAATCAGTTTAGTAGTGTAAGAGTTCATCGCGGACAAACAACGTGATACGTAATTTTTATATATAAATATTAAAAAACACTCATACATTATTATTGAACTATACATAAGTGTTATTTGTCTAGGTGTTAGGACTCCTTTTTTGGCACTGTTAGATATTTCTTTGCCAAATGCCAGCGCATGCACTGCAGGGTTCCGGAAGTGTATGTATAGACAGTATGTTTACAGGATGTAAGGCAATGCATCTTAGTCTTAGACAATAAGACTCGATACGTTACAATAATTTTTACGTGGTAGAGCCACGCTGCAGCTATATTATGGTTGTAGCACGAATGGTTCGGCTTTACCGGGATAGGACCATGCGCTCACAAAATACCAGCGTAAAATAACACCTTAATGCTGCTGTGTTTCGTATGATGAGTATAGAAAACTGAAGACCCTTTTTTACTGGAAACGCAACGCAAGCAAACAATCCATCTCAGTCCTCAGGGGTGAAAACGCATTTGTAGTTTGATTCTTATATGAGGATAAATATAGACGACTAAAGACTACAGAATCCACTTAAGATCAGGTGGGTTGTGTGCTTGTTTGCTTCTATATAAAAAATCGATAAGTTATAAATATAAATGCTTTCAAACTTGATGTGAAATTTGTATTTATAATTTAATGATTAATACTTTTATATACATAATTTATATAAAAAGTACTAGTAAATGTTTGATTTAATATCATATTCTACCAGTTCATAGCAATCTTCAATCATTACTGCTGGACAGAAATAGCCTCAATAGTTTTTTCCAGTACCGGCATGGACAAGTAGATTATATCTAATTACAGAATACAGAGATATTCGTTACTCTGAATATCGAACACTGTTCAATACTGTTTACTTAAACAAGTCGAAGTTAGAATTATCTACTCTGTCAAAATGTCCAACCGTGTAAGTCTAACCTCGGTCAAGAGGTCAACCGACTAATACAACTCTCTTGGACAGTGTTCCGTTACTTGAAAAGCGTTATAATGCATATTGGATAATACGGGTTGTCAATAAAAATCTACGGAACTGAGATGTGTGTATATTTAATCTATACATACAATTTGCTACTCAATACATATATAAAAAAGTTCACGAATGGCTTAACCGACTATGAATACGACTATACCCGGACTCTCTCTGTGAAATCTGGAACGAGGATCTCCACAGTATTACCAGGGTAACGAAGATGAGGCATTTCATTTTAATCTTCAGAAGGGTGGTAACGCATTAGCAGCCTCCATTCTTTAAAAGTTGTTTGCAGATGTCCAACAGCTGCAGTGCAGTACGCCTGATACTCGTAGCACCACTGTCACTTAATAGTACAAAACTAATAGAAAAAATGTCTACTGACAGGTCATTAGACATCTTAAAGTCATCGACTGTTCGGAAACATCAGTCAATTAGAAATATATTATTGATTAGCAACCCGCCCTGTCTTCGCCTGTCTCTTTCTTTTTTCTTCTTTTTCTATCTTTATATCTTTATCTTTTAATGTAGCGTTACTTAGAATTTGATCATGCGATCGTGTTGAACTACTGAAGAAGCGCACCTGTCTGACGTGGTTGTAGTAGTGCAACTGCTGATCATGAGGTCCTGGGTTCGAATCCCGGGTCGGGCCAAAAAATCTTTTCTGTCAAGAAATTCTCAGTAGCTTCCCGGAATCAGGAAGTTGGCGGTGTCTCACCGCCTTGCCTCGGAAAGCAAGTAAAGCCGTTGGTCCTGCGCCTGATCTCTTTCCGGTCGTGTTGGTTTACCGTCCGATCGGATTACGAGAGTGAGGGAATAGAGAGTGCAACTGTGCTTGCGCATACACTTGGGCACTATAATCCTGTCCTGCACCGATGGCTAGCCTTCGTTGAGGCAGACCACCTCGGCCGAAATTCGGTCTGGAGGACATTATTATTATTATTATTTAAATTTTGAATAATGAATGACCAGCTATTTTATAAATTTATCTTTTTTTTCCAAAAAAAAAAAAAACTAAGTTTTTCGGTTAAAATACAGCAGAGATCTCTCCCGACACTGCTCTCCCTTTGGTCGTAAAGTTTCATCACAATCGGTTCAGGTCAGTAATTAATTAGCACGGACAGGCAGACAGACAGACAAATAATTTTTTTTTAGTATATGTATAGATTAATATACGTTTATAAAAAAAAAATATCGGCAATGCGCATTACTTCAACAATTAATTAAGAGTAAAAAGAAAAAGTGCAACAAACTTTGGCTTCATCATAGAACGTAAGAATATCACACGATTTAATTAACTGCATAACAACTCTAGACAACAGGCCATGTGCACTCGCACGACTGTTAGAACCTACTGTACTGTACTGTATTACTCATCATTATGATGTCACAGCAATAAGCGTGCCGTATACGACCGACATCACAGAATATATAAATAGACAGTATCCTGATCGAAATCGCTTACGACGTACGCGACTTAAGTTTCAAATCGATTCTAGAACCCTCGATTGATGCACAACGGAAATACAAGATTAGACAAACAATTTATTTTGACCAAAAATTAAAAAAAAACACACAGTGATGTTTTACCAACGATCTACTATCAATCATTATTACATTCCGTCACAAAACCAGTGCTGCAGTCTTTATCGGTTTTCATTTCTTCGAGCTATATCGGTCGGCCTCTTGCAAGTTCAACTTACTGATCCGTGAGACTATGTCGGTTAGTCTGGTTCTGCTACAGATATCTTCATTAAAAATTCTACGACGCAGAGAAACTCCCAAGGATAGCCATCTCCATAGCTCGCTGAGCGAGCTTTTGTTTCCTAATACGACGAGCAATGAACGACCACGTCTCAGTTCCATATGTAAAACGTACTGGTTGTACACTTTTTTTAAGATATGAGTTATACGTGACGAGAAGATGTGTCGTAATCTCCCTAACGCTATCTTACCGAGTTGGATTGGTCGA
Organism: Parnassius apollo; assembly: GCA_907164705.1. Classification (NCBI taxonomy): domain Eukaryota; kingdom Metazoa; phylum Arthropoda; class Insecta; order Lepidoptera; family Papilionidae; genus Parnassius; species Parnassius apollo. The sequence continues at coordinate 8,093,063 of CAJQZP010000295.1, forward strand.
TTGACGCCTTGTACTAAGTTGAACTTACCTAGTCGGACAATTTGTCATAGCTAAACACACTCGTAGCAACGCTAAAGGGACTACAGCACCGCTCAAATTTCGATGAAACGAATAGCTTACTCATAGTTCTCATATACGCAAGACAAAGAGACATATTTTTATCTTTGATCTTCTATAGTTTGCCGACGGTTATTTTTTTTTGTATCGTGGAGGCGGTTTACATGAATACAAACATCCAGACCAAAAAACAGATCATACAAATACTTGTTCCGTGCGGGTAGGTAATGTGGTCTATGGTTATAAAGCCTTTTCGTAAACTGGCTTGTTCGTGAGGTTGGAAGTCGTCAAGTCAGCGTGCCAGGCGATTTGTAATGAGTCTCGAAAAGCACGTAGAGGGTAAAAAGGAAAATAGGTATATAAATAGGTAATATTTCTCCAATAGAGCGTTGACCCCTTTATTGAAGAAAAATACCACTATACTTCTGCTTTATGTCTTCAAAACAGCGCCAACATAAAGGACGGAAGTGAACAGAAATTTGAATTGAAAGTTATAGTGAATGATGGGATAATTACCGTAGAGAGCAAAGACCATTAAAGTTATCAATATTTTGAGACCTAGATTTCATTGAGTAGCTTATGTTCCATGTGTGTTCTATCCGAAAACGCAAGAAATTAAAAACTAGTTAGAATTAAATGCGATAATGTGCGTAACTTAGAATAATTACATACAATTTGTATAGTGCATAAAATTAGTTTTGTCAATACTTGTCATTAATAATATTGGATAAACAGACCACAAAGGATAAGGCATTGCCGATTTCAATTCACAATGCAAAAAAAAAACAATTCATAGTTTTCGGAACGTGAAATTGTAAACAATATCTCACAGCTGCTGAAGAACGAGAAAACGATGATCTTAATTTGATTTCTCATTAAGTACAGACAAATATCCACGGAACAGGTCACTTTCAAATAACAAAAAATAAATAAAAACAATTACAGAACGTATAATAAAAAAATCTTATCACATGATTTAAACAAGTGCAGTAGCTGCAAGAAAACCAAACAAAATATAAACAGCAATGCAAACAGCATCTAGACCGCACTAACAAGGCGTGACGAATTGAATCCGACCGCCGGTCAAATTCAATTCCGCAGACCTCGTGAGAATATTTGCGTCAGTAAATATTACGCCAGATAATAGAATATGGGTTAGTAACACTTTAATAGTAGTTAACAACTCGCCGTTTAAGTACTAACTGGTAATGAAAAGGCTTTGTTTACGATACGATTGCTTTCGAAAAAAAGACAAGCCAGAAATACTCGAATTAGACCAAGATCAATCCCGCCAAAAAATTAATGTGGAAAGGCCGGTACCCCCATAAACTACAGCGTTCAATTGAATAATTATTAATTAATATTTAATGCAGATTATAATTAATAAAAGTGGTAAAATTAAAAAATTTGTACAACCGACTTCAATATAAATAAAATGAGAACGTCATCAATGTATTCGAAGTCAATAAATAAATAATAAAATACGCATTATTTAAGCACTTCTGGTCAGATTTTGATACAAATTTATATGGGACCACCGAGAAGCACCAGCTTTAAAATAAAAAAGAGAATCATAAAAATCGATTCACTCAGAAAAAAGTTCTGAGATAACTCAAAAAAAAAAACTAAAACAACATATCATTACAGGTGAACAGTGTATCTGTATCTGTAACTGTAACAAAAAAAGATGCCTTTACGCTCAGATTTATTTTAAAAACAAAGCAGTAAAAGAATATTAATTGGAAACAAATTCGTAATTGGCTTCAAAGATTGTGTGTCATGAAGAGGAAGCAATTTTAGATAGTATCAGATAGATACGACGCAAAAGTAATGAAATGTGATACCACTGGCATCTTTTCATTCGATTTACTTTGATTAAAACGCTGATGGAAGAAATCCGAGACAATATGCAAATAGAAAAATTCGATACTCCGCACAACGCGATGATTTTAAAAAGACTAGACGTTACTTTGATTACGAAAAATAAAATAAATAATAAGTTATAAATTATACATATTGTACAGATTGATTTCATAAAGATGTAAGTAAATTACTAATGCTCCCATACTTAATGTTAACAATCGAATTTTATTTTAATTTAAATTACGTTTTTATTACATTTAATATTATATTTATTATATATATTATAACAGAAATTGTTACTTAAAAAACTATATGTTGTACATAGCATTTTTAAGACAGTAATAATTTACAGCATTTTAACCTTTCTAATATTTACATTTGTCAATGTTAACATTGTTAGTTTTATGTGTATCTCTGAAATATTGTAGGTAAATTTGCTTCATAATTACGTATCTAATAAAACAATGGTCTGCCAAAACAAATCCATGCGCAATCTCAATTCTTCGCGTTCCACTTACGCCAATCTCAGAGATCCCATGCAATTGTATCTTACTGAATTTAGATATGCTTAGTTTTTATTAGAACTTAGAGAAAGTATTGAAGGTGGACAGAGGTCAATCAACAACTCAACTTGCAAAAGTTTCACATCAAAGTTAAAATAATGGAAACAATAAAGTAGCTCAAGTTCTTTCATTATATACATTATTTGTTATTGTGAAGTAAATGAGCTGTGGTACTTCCGAGTGCTCGTCTTAAATTTTATAGTACGTAAGCAAGCTTATATTCCCGCTGGCACAAATAAAATTGTCAATCGCAGTTTTCAATATTGATTTGTTGTATTACGTCTATAGACGGTGCATGAAAACTTCGCGAGGAAATATGTATGTTTGAAAACGTAAAACATTTAGGGAACATACGAAGTCCATGAACACAGCATTGGGAGAACGAAGTTTTTTTATAGGATAGGGTGACAAACAAGCACACAGTCCACCTGATGGTAAGTGGTTGCTGTGGCCCATAGACGTCCACACCTATCCTCCATTATAAATAAAAATGCAGATGTGTTGTCACCTGTGAGGACTAAGATGGAATGCCTCGTTTCCAGTAAAAAGGGTCTCCGGTTCTCTACACTCACCATACGAAACACAGCAGCATTAAGCTACTATTTTACACTGGTATTCTGTGAGAGCGTGGTTCTTCTCCGGTCGAGCCGACCAATTCGTGCTACAACTATACTACTAATATAACTGCAGTATGGCTCTACCACGTGAAATCTTTCTTATGTTATGTTTATGAATACTTTCCTACCTTAAAACCCTATCAAAAATGAGACTAGGTCTGTAGTATGTACCCATCACTTGACCGTATGTAAACTCTGTTTATTTTACTTTACTGACTTGACTCCTTAATTATTTGTTTGACATCTACTCTTACCGAAACCTTGATAAATAATTGAATACAAATATTCCTCGCATAAGGGGATTATTCAAAAAACATGGACAATTTAATGCTTCAGTAAGAGTGTAAGATATCATTGTTCCATAAGGATATTTTACACGCTGTCACATCGCTGGACGTCTCGTATCCAACGCTTCAACACACTGAGCGAGTCGCGTGCACCAGACTGTAACTATAGTGTAACATGTAATAACAAAAAAAAAACAAAGCGAAATAAATTGTATTGTTAATACAAAGTAAGATCCGACTGTAAAGAACTAAAAGGAATCAAATTATTATCACGTTAATAGCTTCTTCTGAAGTCGGATCTAAGACATAATCTACAGAAGAATTACATCGCAGACTTCAAAAGTTTGTGTGAAAATTATTTTGTCTTTTTAAATCTTTGATTAAGAATTTAGAACCCTCCTCCTTTTTAAACGGCAAAATACCATCGAATATATATGTACTGAATTGTACTGCAACCCGTACACCTGTTATTGTTGCTTCAATATTCATGCAGTGCGGAGCGGCGCTAATAACAATTATATATTAAATTAGCACATATTCAAAATAAACGAAAATTAAAAAAAAAATGTACTCGATTAAAAATACTACTAAATAAACAATTATTTATTATGACAATTTTCGCGCGTTTATATCTACTGCGCATGAGCTACTCTACTGTTTCCCGCGCATGCGCGGATACAGAGTAATGCACATTTTTTGTTTGAAATAGCTTCTCTAGTACATAGTACAAATAACTAAATGCAAAATACTGTTTATTTTTGAACTTAACTAATGGCAGTTAAAACAAATTCAGTATCACTTTCAACGGCTCAATAAATATTGTATTATATATCACTGCTAGATCAGGCCATTTCCTTTGATTCATATCTTTTGCATTTCAGAGATGGGTAACTCTCCTGAGTTATCCATCTCTGGAACATGGGCCTCAAGTTATAGGGTGGATCGTAACGCTTGAAAACCAATGTGCTACACGATTCACACTACTGACGTTTCTCTGCGATCAGGATATTTGATGTCTGGTATAAGCAAGATGGTTGTAAAGCTAACTATCGGAAGCCATAAAATAATTCTGCCATATCCCATAGTTGCACCTTACGACACCCCGCCACTATACGACAATATATTATTTTCGTATTTATTATCATCATCATCATCATTACCATCATTCTGTCACAAGTTCACCGTTGAAGTTAAGCGGTAATACCGTACCCTCAAGTAATAGCGTAGAACGTGCTACGAGGCACGGTCCTTTGCAACTAGCATCCATCGACTTCGAGCACATCTTATCAGGTAGTTAATTGATTTCGAAGTGAGTTTAATTTCACTTTAGATATTCACACGTAATAATGGAATAATTACACCATTTTGACTTCACGTATCTAATTAGCGTAGTCAGCGAAGTGTTGGTACACATCCCATTACGTCGTGAACCCTGCCTTATAATGACGGTTTCTAAACGCAGTTTAACTGCCAATGATTCAACGTAATAGCCCGCGGTACCATTCGCTACATAAATTAGGATAAAGCTTCATACACATGAAGCTATTGGCGCAGACGACGATAATATTTAAATTCACGTGTAGACACAAAAACGAAAAAAAAATTAAAACAGCAGACGCGTGTCTCCAAAGGAGACCAATATTGAAGCGTAAGTCTTAAGCTACAAAAAAGGCTTCAAATACATGTTAGGAGTATAAACTTTTACGTGGTAGAGTCACGCAGCAGCTATATTATAGTTGTAGCACGAATGGGTCGGCTCGACCGGGTTAGGACCACGCTCTCACAGAATACCAGCGTTAAATAGCAGCTCAATGCTGCTGTGTTTCGTATGGTGAGTGTAGAGAACTGGAGACGCTTTTTACTGGAAACGAGGCATTTCATGTTAGTCCTCACAGGTAACAACGCATCTGCATTTTGATTCTTAGTCGAGGATAAATGTAGATGTCTATGGGCCAAAGCATCCACGTACAGGTGGTCTGTGTGCTGGTTTGTCACCCTATTCTATAAAATAAAAAATAAAAAAACTGACTGCCTCGTTGGTCCAGTGGTTGTAGCAGTGCGACTGCTGATCATGAGGTCCTGGGTTCGAATCACACGATCGGGCCAAATAATCGATTATTGAGTTTTTTCATCAATAAAGTCTCCGTACCCGCCCGGAGGCGTTGGTCCTGCGCCTGATCTCTCTCCGGTCGTGTCGGTTTAGGATCGATCCTCATTATGATGCTGTTCACAAATGGTTCTCGGTCCGATCTCGGTCTGATGAAATATTATCAAGTAAAAAAATATGTGTATGCATTCATACTATCCGTAACAGTCAAGTTTCGCTCGAATCCCATTCCAATAATATAATAAGTCAGACCCAGATGGAACGAGAACGAACTGTGAAGGGCAAATGAGGATCGGCCCTTACCGTCCCATCGGATTATGAGTGAGGAAATAGAGAGTGCACCTGTGCTTTCGCACACACTTGGGCACTATAATCCTGTCCTGCGCCGATGCCTAGTTTCCGTTGAGGCAGGCCGCCGTGACAGGAATTCTGTCTGGAGGACATTATTATTGGAGTATAAAATCGATTTACAATTTTATTGATCTTGATCGGTTGTAAGGCAGTGAGGCATTAATTACTCTGTGGGAATTCTTTCAGTGAGATCGTGTGGTAGCTTAATATCGAGCTTTTTTGTATAGCCACTTTTTCAAATGGGCCAAAACTGTTTTGTTGTCAACCAACTATGTTCTACTTTTACTGACAGTGCATTAGGTCCATAAACGTCAGTTATTTTCGCAATCTGAGTCGCATGTTTCCCTTTTTGTAATAAAACTTCAGAATATAATCGAATTTCTTCGTTAAATTAACTCATTTTGGGGGACAGAAAAACAATTGACAAAATGGCGGGAAAGTGTTTCTTACTCTTTATTTTTATTTTTATTCTTCTTTATGCCATAAAACCAGACAGATATAAACAGTGCACCAAAGAGTTTTCTTTAATAAACTTTAACAAACAAAATACGAAGAAACTTTTTCGCCGACCTATTTATACATATCACATTATGATGTGAAAGCATGTAAAAATGCTTGATTGTTAGTTACTCCACAAAACAACGTAATTAAATCAGTAATTACTAATTAGTAATGTGATTTTAGATATAAATAAAATTGGCGCACGCATAGACTATATTCTTAGATTAACACATTAGTTACTTTTAAAACGTGAAATAAAATAAATATTAAAACGAAAATAAGCTTAGAGGAGCTATTCAAATAATCATGTAATATATAAATAATTTTCTTAATGTGTTAACAGTTATATAAAAAAGAAACGTGTGCAAGCCACTTAACGGCGCGCAGAAGAAAATAATTACCATTATGTGAGGTGCGATGACCGAAATGGTTGGTATTGCTAATTTCACTCTCTTAGAACGCGAAAATAGAACACAACACCATCAAATAGATAGAACCGGTTGAGAGATTTATCGGCCCAAATCATTAATAATACAATTCTTACTTTTTGTCAACTATCGAATGTATTAAGCAGTGGTGAGACATACTTTACGATATACTTTTTAATACAATCTACAATGAATTTATTTAATGAAAACCAAGGTTTCAAACGTAAAACACAATGAAAAAACGTCATTATTAAGATTTAAGAAAATACAAAACTGATCGGGTTCAGGGAGAGTAGCTAAGAGCCTTAAGCTATTGGCTATGCAATGTAAAAACAATGCCATCTTTTAATTTTTTTAATTCTATAATAAAAAAGACAACTGTAAAACTTTAAAAATAATACCATCGCATATTTAAAATTAACTTTTTTTGTGTATCTATTTTGTGTCAAATTGCTCTGCAGAAATTTTTAAACATAATGGCACATCATAATGATATTAAAGATAAATATAACGGCACATTGATAACGTGTTACAATAAAAACGAAAGTTCTTTTCAAAAAACTATTTCATTCGTAGGCGAGGCGATGCTGCTGAGTTCTTGAATAGGCATCGAAAGTAAGGTTAGGGTATCCGTACCGATTGCATCGTCGCGTCGCGGCACGCCGTGTTCCTTTTCATGATACATCTCATCCTGTACCGCACGTTTAATAACTTCTTTAAATACTACAGGTTAAGATTTAAAATTGATTGCGCACATTTTAGCAGGTGGAGTCAGTTGTATTTGGTAACACAATGGGGCATCACAACGTATAGAAGTGTCTGTGGCGATCACACGCTGTGAACAATATCTTCGCTAAAATTATTTAAACCGGGGAACGGGCTCACTTTCGCTCTTTAGTGATAGCAGCAGTACAATACGGAGATTAGTGGTAGGATTGTGGTAGAGTCACGATTAAGTCATTATATCAAATAAATCTCCAAGAACATTAATTTAATATGTATGTATTCATTAATTTATTACAGCCCATCAAACAACCACAGCCGCGGTAGCTAAGATGGTTAGCGCTCGCTGTAAATTTCACAGTACGCAAGCAACCCGGGTTCGATCCCCACCGCCACTAATAAAATTGTTAATTGCAATTTTAAGTGCTGATTTACTACGCGCTCAGCGGTGAAGGAAAACATTGTGTGAAATAATGCATGTCTGAGAAATAAGAAATATTTCGAAGACATGTGAACACGCATTGGGGAAGCGCGGCAAACGCTTCCTTGCCCTAAAACCTTCTCAGAAATGAGAGGAGGCCTGTGCCCTCCATTCATCCATTTCATCGTCCGATGAATCCGCACGCGCGCTTTCCTCAATCGCATCGCATGATCGCACGACGATCAATAGGACATTCCGCAGATATGAATATGTTTAATCGCACGATCGCACGATTATTTTCGTCGGACGCAACTCATGATCGTGCTAGCGATGGCTATAGAACAGAGCCTATATATAACTAAACCATAGCTGACATGGCATCCCCAATAGATCGCCTTACAACGGGAATATCTGTCATAGTTACTGCGCTTGGCAGGCGGGTTTAAGTTGTTATCAGGAAGATGCTGCTACGAATCTCCTGTTTTATTACCGTACGTTGCCTCTTACGATACCCGCGGGATGACGTGATTGTTTTAGCCGCTATTGTACGGCGAAGACGAAGAATAGCCAATGGTATTTACATAAATAACTTTAAAAAAAGCGACCACAACATTGGGTGATTTATTATGGTGATATATTACATGGTTGAATACACATTACACATATATATATATATATATATATATATATATATATACTTTAAAAATGTGACATAATGAGACTAGGAATAATGTTTTTACATCTCAGAAACGCTTTTGTGTTGTCTGGTTATATCAATTTTATAATAATTTTTTTAAATCATAAACCTATCCATCGTATCGCCATATTTGAATTAATTCGAAATACCGTAGACAACTTATCCTATACAGAATAGAATATTATGTAATCTTAAAGTTCTAAATTTAATGGAGTAATTTGAGATTCGCAAAATACATGCATAGCAAAAAGCTACACCTTAGAAAGCAAGCAATTATCTCGCAGCAAGAAAATTTTCTTCCCGAGTGAAAGCAGCAGAATTTAATACTTTCCCGGTCATCTTCACATGGTGCGAGATGTTAATATTCATGACAGTAATACCATAATCTTATTAATAACTTTTACATCTGCCTTTTCCGTTAACTACGTTTTCATAAATGAAAACCAAAGTATTTCAAATAAAACTACATTCAAATTGTAATTGTAATGTCATCTAAACTACTATTAAATAATAAAAAGGATCTTAAAACTCCACACTCAGGCACGTTTGCACTTCTATTCATTAACTTACTACCTATATCGCTTAATGCAGTAGGTACATAGTCGTGCAAACTATTAAAGATCCATTACTTGTAAGCTTATAACACGTCGAAACATTACTTAATTTTTTTTAAGGTAGCATTTTTCAAGAGTCGGGTTACACAAGTTTACTTTGAACTCTATTATTTTTTGTTAAATATATGTAATTATAAATTTGTTATTATTTCAGTGTCGACTCTTAAAATAAATAAAGGTTTGCAACAACATATTAACACACATGTTATGGTAATCGAATTACCTTGAATCGAAGATCACGTACATTGAAGGGAATAATAAACGACGATTCTTTCGTGATGACGAATGCTTACCTGGAAAAAACCAATGTAGACATTTAATTTAAAGCATTAACCATACAATTAAATAAAGTGGGGTTTTATTTTTGTTATCTTGACTAATTTTTATTCATGTTATTAACTTTGCAAGATATGTCAAATTCGGATGAAAATTCTTCAGTTTGTTCACCACGTTATCCAAGAATTATATGTGAAAGGATAGAATTTACGAGAAGACATAATTTCTTCAATTAATGGTATTATATAAAGAGTACTAAGCTTGCATATTCATAAAAATAGTATCATAAATCATAGTATAACGCCTTTTGTTTTATACACGAATTTATTTGAGAAAGAATTCATTTGGGATTAATGTTGCGGTATAGACAAGGCCAAAACATGTATAATTTACAGCTGGAGTAGTCATTTTCCAAAGACGGTTATTTTTTACTATAACTAGTAATGACAAAAAGGCACTAAGCGCATATTATTGTCATCGTATATATTTCCAAAGTTTAAAGCCATAAAAGGGCGAATCCGGCTAAAAGACTGCCTACAACGTTTTTGCCAGATGACCGTTACCATCTGGCACTAAGACGTCACGGCCACTTACTGTAAAGTAAACCAGTTGTGTTTCTTGCTGGTTCTTCCCAGGAAGTAGTTATTTCCGAACCAAGGGCAAACATACCATAGACTTCTAATAATATATATAAATTACGTGTTACGTTGTTTGTCCGCGATGGACTCCTAAACTACTTAACCGATTTTAATCAAATTTGCACACTGTGTGCACATAGGTACAACTTGAGAGATAGGATAGTTTTTTTGCCCGTGAGTGACCCACAATTTTTTTTGCGAATTTAAGGATTTTTAATAGGATATGACAAAGGGTCGTCGAAAAGGACAGAACAACGTCTGCCTGGCAAGCTAGTATCCTATAAAAATGAAAATGAAATTGAGTTATTTAAAATAAGTACTAAATTGCGATGTTAATTTACACAAATTGAAACACCATATCACATTTAACAAGATTGTGATTACATTTGTTTATAGTTGTATTTTAAGCTGTAAATTATATTGATGCGAAAGTAGAATTTAACATGAAACATCTCACAAGAAAGATCAATATGGACAACGGTTCTTCTATTCTTGATCGTTTTATAATTTAATGGTTGCTAAGAGGTTTGGTAGTTACACCACCATAAATAAACTACTATATTAAGATATTATCATACAATTTCAATTGGCTGCATTTCATATGATCTCATAACTTGGTTCGCTTTCATAATACACAAACAAGATTTTATACATTATATTTATTTCATTACAAAAAACTATGACGCCGTGTTTTCCTATTCAAATACAATTTACATAGAAAAGTTTAATATTATGGTCAATCTGTCTTATTACAAAAAGTGGTTTATTCTTAGTCTTGAGTTCTTTTAAGCAACATTTTAATTTCCTTTTAATGTAAAAGTAGTCCCTTAGGGTCAGTTCACACAGATACGCTACGCGACGCGACGATGCTTGCAGAGTGGTTTCACACTGCGTAGCGCGCCGCCGCAAGACGCGACATCGCGAGGCGCATCGGAAAGTCACCGGCAACGGACCACTCTTGCATGCTACGCCTACCGACGAAGCGCCGCTGCGTCGTGATGCATCGCGCTACGCCGCGATGCATCCCGAGACGCAGCGCGGAGTAGCGCGACGCCGCGGGGCATTTTAGAATTACTCAATAAAATATGTATCTTTTTGTGTTGTGAATAAAGTTATATTTTGGATCACTATCTGAAAAAATGCGCGTCACCTCGCGTCGCCTCATGTCTCGGTGTGAACTGACCCTTAGACGTGGCGACAATGTTTCTCAGAAAATTTGTCATTTATTATCAAATTCCATGTTTCACATTTTAGTTCGCATTTAGCCCATTTCCGCGGGACATACAAACTCGAGACTAAGTATAATAAACTACTTTTTCTAATAAGGCTGAATAATTATTTTAAATGAGTGTCAAGAAACCGTATCATCGTATATTGAACACGCATGTACTCCTAACAAATTTTAATCCCATCTTCAACTCGCTAATATAGTGGTCAAGGCCAGAAAACCAGAATTTTTACGATGAATGCTTATGAAAATATTATCTACATTTTACGCCTTATATTTAATGAATGATAAGATCTTGTTTATGTCCTAACAGAATATAATGTTACGAGCTTGAGGTTCGTGACAATAAAAATTGCCGATAAAATTACCTAAATTAACACTTTAATTTACTTTACACAATTAAAGTTAAAACACTAATAATTTAAACACACTAATTCACTTAATTCCACTCCGAAGCTTCGCTTGTGTCGCCGAGTTCACTCTGCCTCGATCGCATCCTGCGCCACCTATTTATTTAAATTAGCAAAATATCCGGAATGTTCAAGCAAACACGCGTAAGGTACCGAGAATTCGAGTATAGATTTTCTAGAAACTTAGTTCTTCGGGTGGCGCTGTCGGTCGAAAGGTTTGTGATGTCATTTACTGCCAAGCTCCCCTCGCTCTTGTTGCTGACACTAGATGGCGCTAGTTGACTTATTCATGCAACACTGCCCCCTCCTAAGACATGCTCGTCCCGAGCATTATCGGTCCCATAATAACGCGCCAAGCGATCCACATGGACGATCTTAGGAGTCCCTCTTGCGCCTTTCTGTATCCGGTAGGTCACATCGTTGATCCTGGTTACAATCCGGTACGGGCCGTCCCATTTAGCTTGAAGCTTAGGAGATTTCCCTTTGCTGCGGACTGGATTGTGCAACCACACTAATGAACCTTCGTTGAACCCTTTATTGTTCATTTTGCGGTCGTACCGGGTTTTCATTTTCTCAGACATTTGCTGGCCCGATTGTCTGACGTGCTCATAAATGTCATTCATTTTGTTCCGCAAGTCATTTGCATAATCGGTTATACTGCGTGGGGCATCAGGTGGTATCCCGGTGATCAGGTCCGCAGGCAGCCGTAATTCTCTTCCAAAGTTTGCGAAAGCTGGTGTCACTGCTGTACTTTCGTGAACAGAACTTCGATATGACAACAAAAACGGTTGTATGTGCTTGTCCCAATCTCGTTGCCGATTGTCTACAACTTTTGCTAGGTACCTCTCCAATGTCTGATTAAATCGTTCCACCATTCCATCAGATTGCGGGTGATAAGAAGTCGTTCTTGTTTTATGAGTACCCATAACTCGGCAAGTTTCCTGGAATATTTGAGACTCAAAATTCCTTCCTTGATCGCTGTGAATCTCTAAAGGTACTCCAAAACGACAGAAGACTTCATGAACTAGTTTATCTGCAACTGTTGAAGCTTCTTGATTTGGAATGGCGAAGACTTCTGGCCACTTAGTGAAGTAATCCATCACAACCATGAAATACTTGTTACCGCTTTCACTCTCCGGAAACGGCCCCGCCACGTCAATGGCTATTCTCTCCCATGGTGCGCCCACATTGTACAACTTCAATGCACCTCTACTACGAGTCTGAGGTCCCTTTACAGCCGCACAATTTGTACATTTGCGACACCAGTCCTCGACATCGTTTCGACAGTGGACCCAGTAAAACCGTTCTCGGATCTTCAGTAGAGTTCGCTTAACCCATCCTCCTAATGGTACAGCTGTAGAACATCCGGTTATCCCCGTTCTGAGTGTTCTCCTCACACACTTCCTTACTCTCTAGTACAATTTTGAATATTCAATCCACCTCAACTTGTCCTTCTGGATTTTTAAACTGCAATAGCCATTTTAGTGCAGCATGGTCAGTTCGTAAGTGAAATTTTCGCCCCAGAAGATATTTGCTAAAATGCTGCAACGACTTTACCACAGCTAGCAATTCGCGTCTTGTGACACAGTAGTTCCTTTCCGGTTTTGACAACGACTTGCTGAAGTACGCTATCACGACCTCTTGGTCACCATTACGTTGAGACAACACACCGCCAAGTCCTATATCACTTGCGTCTGTGTCAACTATAAATTCTTTGCTTGCATCAGGGTATCCCAAAATAGGTGTTTTGCACAGACGGTCCTTGAGCTCCTGGAATGCGATATTGCAACTTTCATCCCAGCAGAAATGTCGCTTCTCCTCGGTTAGCTTGTGCAGAGGTTTAGCTATATCTGCAAAGTTCTTCACGAATCGCCGGTAATAGGAGCACAAACCCAAAAATGCTCTAACCTGCGTCTTGTCTTTTGGAACCGGCCAATCCTTGACAGCGGCGATTTTCTCTGGATCTGTGCGGATACCTTCTTCCGATACTACAAACCCCAAAAAGTTAACTTGCCGTTGGAATAGTGAACATTTCTTCGGGCTCAACTTGAGGTTGGCACTCTGAATCTTCATGAGCACGCGTTCCAGGTTTTGAAGGTGTTCCTCAAACGTACGGCCCACGATGATGATGTCATCCAAGTAGACCAGACAGGCATCGCCAATTAGCCCGGTAAGTACAAGTTCCATCAGCCTTTCAAACGTTGCTGGAGCATTGCACAACCCAAACGGCATTACTTTGAATTGCCACAGACCCTTTCCCGTCGAGAACGCAGTTTTCTCCTTGTCCTTAGGGTCAATTTCAACTTGCCAGTAGCCACTTTTTAGATCCAGCGTGCTAAACCATTTTACTCCTGTAAGCATGTCCAGCGTGTCATCAATTCTTGGCAAGGGATAGCTGTCCTTCTTTGTAACGTCATTCAGACGGCGGTAATCAACACAGAACCGCATGCTGCCATCCTTCTTTTTCACCAGCACCACTGGTGAACACCATGGACTAGAGGAAGGTTCAATAACACCATCCTTCACCATTCCTTCAATCATGGTTTCCACTTCCTTTTCACGTGCTACCGGCAATCTTCTTGGCCGCTGACGGATAGGTAATTCCTCTCCTGTGTTTATTTTGTGTTGAACTAAGCCAGTCTTTCCTATGTCAGCATCGTTTGATGAGAATACATCGGCGTACTTGAGTAACAACTTCTTCGCCTTGACCAATTCGTTCGGGGACAGAACACTGCGACAGTCTTCCAAAAGTGTGGTCACTCTCGTTTCTGAATCCTTGCTGGGGGTCCCACTCGATATAGATTGGCACTGACGTAACCAATCCACTTCCTCACAAGTACCAACCAGTGTGCCTTTTTCTATAATCTGTTCCCGGTCGCAAAGGTTCAGCACACGTACTCCTGAGCTGTCAGTGGTCCTGACCAAGGTTCGAGCTACTTTCCATGGAAGGTCATTGTTTACCCTTTCCACAAGTACACAACGGTGAGTTTGCCCAGCGTTTCGAGGAAGACTAACCGGAACAATCGTTTCCGATCTCGGCGGAAGAACAATCTTCTTGATGCTGTACACGTTCCCTGGTAACGCACCTTCCATAAAAAGTTCCTCCTGTCCACATTTCAAAACACCTTGCTTAACGTCGATCTCGCAACAATTATTCCTCATAAAGTCTAAGCCTAGGATGCAGTCGTCCATTATATCAGCCACGATGACATTATGCAGGTAGATCACGTTGCCTAGCTTCAATTCCATCTCCTTCTCTCCACGGACGGGTATACGCTGACCGGTGGCTGTTACCAAATTAATGCGTTCTCGGTTGTATGCGGAGTCCCCAAGGAACTGACTTATAAGTTGGGAACTAACAACCGTACGAGAGGCTCCAGTGTCTATGGTCAGCTTACACGGCATTCCGTTGATCTCGCCCTTTATGATTAGGCTGTTCCCATCATGGGTTTGTGAGATCGAGATCCTTGGGGCTCTTTTAACATCAGCCAGCACCCGCCCCGCAGTTCTGGCTTTTACTCGTTTCCCTGCTGCTGCTGGGCGGCGCTGTTGGCCGCACTACCCTCCTGAGATCGTTCAATTTCCCTTTCTAGGGTTCGCTTAGGGCAGCTGGATCGAAGATGGCCCTTTTCCCCACAGCCATAGCACCTTGGGCTGTATCCTTTGTTGCGGTCGCGAACTGTAGCTGCTGCAACCTCCCTGACGCGATGGGAGCGATGATCCTGCCGCACGGCTTCCACTTCCAGTGCATGGGCCAAGGCGTCCTTAAGCGTCTCGTGGTGCCCGAGCCTCACAGCAGCTCTGACTTCCAGGTCGCGGATGCCGTCGATGAATGTCTGCACCAGGTTCCCTTCAATGAGCGCAGGTACAGACCGGTATGCTTTTCGCACCAGCTTCTCCACTTCTAGAGCCCACTGCTGCAGGTTTTCGTTGATGCGCTGCACACGATCTTTAAGTTGCGCACGAAAGACGTGTTCCAGGTGAGCGTCGCCATATCTCGCCTCCAATGCCTCAAGGAGCTGCTCGTAGGTCACTTTCTTACCGAGAGCTTCCAACACAGTTAAGGCTTGGTCGCGCAGGCCTAAGGTGAGTGCAGTCATGGCCTGGCTTTTATTCCAGCCGTTTGCCTCCATGACGGCCTCGAACTGGATTTTGTAGGACGACCAGGAAGAGGTCCCGTCGAACGGCGGCACTTTGAATCCACGTAGCGAAGGTGTTGTAGCTACTACGGGAGCTGTTGTTCCATCCCCAAGTTTGAGGTCGTCCAGCGTTTTCTTCACGTCAGCCATTACGTTGTCAACCCGATTGTTTACTTGGTCGATTCGGGTTTCGGCCTCCGACAGGCGGTTGTCATGTTGAGCAACCTTATGCTTCACCTGCCGTATCTCTTTTCCGAAGATAGCGTGAAGGTCCTTCATGAGGAGCATCTGCTCTTCCTTATCGCGTTGGAGTTGCTCTTCTAAACGACGGGCCTGTTCCTCCTGTCGGCGGGCCTGTTCCTCCTGTCCGCCCCGCAGCTGCTCTTCCAATCGGCGGGCCTGTCCCTCCTGTCCGCTCTGCAGCTGCTCTTTCAACTGACGGACCTGTTCCTCCTGTCGGCGAGCCTGCTCCTCCTGTCGGCGAGCCTGCTCCTCCTGTCGGCGAGCCTGCTCCTCCTGTCGGCGAGCCTGCTCCTGCAGCATCACCATCAGAGCACCTAAGTCAGGTGCTGCAGATGTAGGAGCTACCGACGGGCCTTCAGCCGGTGGCTGGCCCTCCGACGTCTGCGGCGTTGCACCACCAAATCTTCGTTGGTCCGTCTCCTGCTGGCGTTGACTTCGGGTTCGGACACCCTCCGTTTCCTCCTTAGGTAAAATCGGCATGATTTTATCCCACTTCTGACACCAATTGTTACGAGCTTGAGGTTCGTGACAATAAAAATTGCCGATAAAATTACCTAAATTAACACTTTAATTTACTTTACACAATTAAAGTTGAAACACTAATAATTTAAACACACTAATTCACTTAATTCCACTCCGAAGCTTCGCTTGTGTCGCCGAGTTCACTCTGCCTCGATCGCATCCTGCGCCACCTATTTATTTAAATTAGCAAAATATCCGGAATGTTCAAGCAAACACGCGTAAGGTACCGAGAATTCGAGTATAGATTTTCTAGAAACTTAGTTCTTCGGGTGGCGCTGTCGGTCGAAAGGTTTGTGATGTCATTTACTGCCAAGCTCCCCTCGCTCTTGTTGCTGACACTAGATGGCGCTAGTTGACTTATTCATGCAACAATAATATTGAAACTAGAAAATTCTCACAAATGTTAAAAAAATAATAACTGGCTATTTAGAGGGCTATTCGTGGAGTTTTCTATACGTGATAAATTCCGTAAGGAGGATACCCGCTAAAGAACAAGATCGGTAAGTTGAAGTAACAATAATCTGGTCATAACACGAACAACAAATAACCGATGGGGAAGAAATATTTACGAGTGTCGTATTGGGTAGCGTAGTACTGAGCAACCCTTTACTAGATGGAGAGACGGCCCTTGAAACTTGCAGGAAGTCGATGGATACAATTGGTTCAGGATTGTGCTTTGTGGCTATCTATGGGAGCCTATCTTCAACAGCGGACTTTTGATAGGCTGTAATGATGATGATGTTGATGGTATACTTTAATACTTTTGTACGTGGTAGAGCCATGCTGCAGTTATATTAGTAGTTACAACTATAGTTGTAGCACGAATGGGTCGGCTCGACCGGGGAGGGACCATGCTCTCACAGAATACCAGCGTGAAATGGTAGCTTCATGCTGCTGTGTTTCGTATGGTGAGTGTAGAGAACCGGAGACCCTTTTTACTGGAAATGAGGCGTTCCATCTTAGTCCTCACGGGTGACAACGCATCCGCATTTTGATTCGTAATCGAAGATAAATGTAGATGTCTATGGGCCACAGCAACCACTTACCATCAGATGGACTGTGTGCTCGTTTGTCATCCTATCCTATATAAAAAATAACTACTGTAAGTACATATTACACAGTCTTTAAACTTTTCAGACATTGACTGTCTTATCAATCTGTTGAGCCGAGCCATTCCTTTTTACAACCGCAATATAGCTGTAATATGAGATCTACCACGTAATGACTTGGTGTCAAACTACATATTTTACATTTTAGTTTCAGTTAGGTTACGTGGACATCTTTCGTGAAACGGATTTTAATTTATACTTGAGGCTAAGTATGAACCGCTTATAGTAATTAGGCCGTATAAGTTGTAGAGTATTCAGTATATGTCCAAATCAAATAAACATTGTATAGTATCAAACAAAATATTTAGGTCATGGTTAGCGTACTCACTCCACGTTGTGTGTAGGCGTGACATCAAGACGAACCGAGGAACAACAATGTGCCTGTTACTGTTATTGCTTATTGCCTTACTTTTAACAAAATAACAAGCACTGTACTTTGTTAATTTTAAGGAGAATTTAAAAGTTTGGAAAATTCACACCAGCAATACAACATAAAATTTATCTAATTGCACAATGCTATGAGAACTGCACTAAATATAAGCGCTTCAAATACGGTTAATACCCACATAAATCTAAGTCTTGTTAAAGTACAGCACGTTATTACGTGCTTTTTGATCGCAAAATGAGTTTAAGAAATATTTATTAATTAGAATGGATAACAGACCCATAAGAATACTATTGCGAGCAATTTAGTTTAGTAAATTTAAAAAAAAAAAACAAACAAAAAAATTAGGCTGTTACCACTAAGAACCCATAAACAAACTTATTTAAAATCATCTGCATATAATAAAATTTTCTTCACTTCGGGACCACTTCCTCCAACTGCATTTAATCTTTACAAAAATGGCTTGTTCAACTGGTGTAAGTTTTGAATAGGGACCGAACGTACAGCGGTTTCTGCGGCCGTGATAAAAAAAAAAACTCTGGTCATTCAGGTGCGATCGCGACGCCAAGTTGACTCCGTTTATGGACACACCGGGGTCAAGAGGAAGTTATAAATAAGGTATAAATACCAGCGTCCAAATAATGTTAATGCATTATCTTAGGAAAAGACACGTGAGGCTTTGAAATTACATATAATATACAAGCCTCTCGTGGCGTCGCTACCACTGTTTTGACCTACTGGTCCTAGGGTGTGTGGAAAAGAAAATGAACTGTTTACCCTTTAAGTAGTTAAAAGGTTAATTAAAGGGCTATATACAATGTGCAAAGTGCATACAAAGTGCTTTAATTTAAACAAGGTAATAATTATTTAATAAAATGTATAGTACGATAGGTGGCACGATAAGTTTCACTTTACTACGGGTTTTTTACAGCGTAAATATAAAATTTATTAAAAACTCGACCGTAATGCTACAATTACATGCTAAATTGTGATTTTCATATTTAACACGTTGAACGCCACGCAAAAAATCGTTCGGGCCATGGGGGCCACCGGTGAGCCTTACCTAGTTGTTCCATTCAGGCCACGGGGGTCACCGGTGAGCCGCGCAAGAGATTCACTGTAAACGGGTCTCACAAGCCACAGATTGCAGTTATTAAACAAAACACGTATGGAAGTGAGCCGCGTGGCCCCTGGACTGCTCCAGACGACGTGGTTTTTAAATCCCATAGAAATTTGTAGTTGTATCAAAGGTAAAGTCCTAAATACGATCTTAGTGACGTGCCTTATTTTTTTGTTTGTATAAATAGCGTAAATAAAACAAAAAAATAATAATAATATGTTTATTACATTAAAAATAACTAAAAATAATTAAATCATCAGTTAATCGAACTTATACAACATAATCAACTTAAAATAATTAAATTCTTCATAAACAGAACATTGTAATGACGCATCTTCTGCGATAAAAATTAAACTATATAAGTCATCATTAAATATAACTTATAATGACACTTCTTTTTAGAATCAAATTAAAAATCAAGTATTATAAAAACAACATTATGAATGGATTCTGTTAAAACAAAGTGAGCAAGGAGAAGGTTGGTCTGGACATTTTTGGTAATATTTTATACCTTTAGTAGTAGTTTTTGATTTTAGCTTGTTTGTTACCCATGATTGGTATGTTGTCTGCGTAACCTTAGCAACATGTCCTTCTGACGGTTCTTGCCAAGCCCTCTTTCTTTTCCAGAGTATGTTTCTTACTTTTCGGTCTTTCACTATATCATCACCATTACCTTCTTATTTGACCAATTAAATTCCACTCTATTTGCTCCCTATTCAGATCTATATTTCCGGCTATAAGCGTTCTTCCTCGGTGGCAACTCCATTTAAAATGTTCAGGAAACAAACAAAACTGAGCAAAAAAACTTACACGAAACTCGAACGTGGAAAAAACAGGTTCTTCTCAGGTACTAAAGCTTAGAGGATTAATATAATAAAAACAAAACAGCTACATGCCATTATGCAAAGGGGAGGTAAAACAATTAATGCATCAGCTATAAAAAAAACATTTTGGTCAGAGTATATCCGAATGATCATGAACGATAGACGCGCTAGTGTTTTTTTGAAATAATGATAAAATGGTAGGAATCCTTTATGTGTGCTCTTGTATGTCCCCTGAGCGGTGAGAGTATTTTCGCTAAGTGTTGAGCCAATCTGTAAGTTGGTGAATCGATTTGGCTCACTATAGGACGTAATGGAGCATTGGGCTTGTGTATTTTTGGTAACCCATACAATTTTGGTGATTTGGCGCACGTAGGTATTATCCATTTTACGTCCAGATTTAATTTTTCGGAGTGTTTCTTTATGAGGTCACTAGTTGTTTGTGCTATTTCTTGGGTCGTTTTTAACCTTTTTATAAGTACTTACATCCGACAAAAGTTCTTGTATTTTAGAATTATAATCTGACGTATCCATGACTACCGTGGCATTTCCCTTATCTGCGCGGAGAATCGTAAGTTCTGGTTTATTGCGTAGGTTCTTTAACGCTATAAATTCGTCTTTAGGAAGATTCGGTTTAGACACTAAACATCGACGTAACATAGACGAAATGTCTTGACGTATCGCCCCCAAATCTTCTTTCCGCATATTGTTTTTAAATAAACAGTCCTCGACACTACAGATAATTTCTTCGTACGGTAATTTCTTCAAAACATACTTCAAGCCGCTGAAGAAGATTGGTCAGTTTTTACCATCAGTCAAGTGTAATGTCCCTCTGCAAGATGCAGGAGTGTACAAGCTTGATTGTGAATGTGGTCTCTCCTACATAGGACAAACTAAAAGATCAATAAAAACCCGCGTTAAAGAACATATAGCTAATGTGAAGAATCGACGCTCCGGGAAGTCTGCAGTCTGTGAACACGTACAGGATCGCCCCCGTCACTACATCAGATTTGATAGACCTCAAATCCTCGCTAAAGAACACCGATTCCTTCCAAGGATAATTCGCGAGGCTATTGAAATTAAAAAACATCCTAATTTCAATAGAGAAGATGGCTGGGTGCTACCATCTGCTTGGGATCCTATAATAAATAAAATTAAATCCCAACCCAAGCATACAACTGCAAGACTTCAAGATACCATAAGTTCATACTGTATAGATCAGAACAAAAGTTAAATTTTAATCTATGGTAACCGCGGTTAACTATGACATATGGACGTTGAACATCTCAGTCCCGCCCGTAACCATGAGTGCTGTAAAGCGTTCGAAACGTCGGGTATTTAAAAAGTTAAATATACGCGATAAATTCCGTAAAAACTAGTATTATTTCAATGTGTAGTGTTCGCGTAAATATAAGAAATTATAGTGTTTTTTTTATCACACTGTGCTTCCAACTTATATCAAAATTTCCGCCAGATTCCACTAGATATTTTTAGCGCTTAGATATTTAAAAAAAGTGCTATAGACCCTAGAACTGCACTAGATCTAGGGCTAAAGGAGCTAAAACGGCAACACTGATGAGATGCGTGGTGAGCCGCCGCGTGACCACGTGGTCCCCGCGTACCAAAATTCTGTAAACCTTCCTAGCAGGCCACGCGGCCCACCGGTGAGCCTCTTGCTATATCTCTTAAACTAGTCCACAGATTTTGCCTATTTTTATTTTCTACGCATATAATTGCATTTACCAAACTTTGGTATAAAAATCTGAAGTTGTGAAAAATTACGGATTACGTGATTTTGACTTGGCCCCAATGGAAAGTCATGATAGACCCACCGGTGGGCCGCGTGGCGTTCAACGTGTTAACACGACATCCACGAATATTGTGAATATGAGTCATTTTGGTATAAATATATGTAATTTATTAATAACTTGACTACAGCGTCAACTATCGGATTCGAACGATGTTGGGAACCATCGTCTCAATAAAACAAATATACCTTGTAAAAATGACCTCAATAGATCAAGTCGTCCAGAAGTTACATGATCAGTAACAGATCCAACAAATATTATATTATTATACAAATGGAAAAATTAAAAATTTATTTAAAAATTTTAAGAATTAATTTCACAACCAACTTCAATATAAAGAAAATGAGAACATCATCAATGTAGTCGAAGTCAATTAAATACTCATTATTATTCATAAGAACTACTGCTCAGATCAAAATTATATGGGACCACATGAAAAGCACCAGCTTTCAAATATCGCAAATCGTTGCTTTAAATCCTAATAACATAACATATTCGAAACTAATATACCATCACCAATATTGTATACAAACACCCAACGACATAATATAATAGTTAAAAGAGCTTGAAATCTACATATCTTTTTCAAATTTATTAAAACGCCTAATTAAAAGTTATAATAACTATTCTGCTAATAAAAAAACAACAGTTGCCACCATTCTCAACAATTTCCGTAACATTTCCCAGGCTTTCCTTTATGAACTAGTTCGATCATTGATTTAGCTTAAGCGAGCATCGAGGCAAGTTATTCACGGACTCTATGAAGATAAAATGTATGTACAAATACTTATCACTTATATCGTTTAAATGCGTTATAAAGTTAATTTGAAATAATTTTACGTATGATATCCATCCATCCATTGGGCCACAGGCCTTCCCCGTAGATTTTCCTTTCCTGGCCTTTCCTAGTACGTTTTTAAAAACGTGGAATAACAACTTAAATTATTTAAATAATTACTACCTGCTATTAATGGCTTCTTTTTGAAGTGTTAGATAAAAGATATTCTTTTCTTATGATAAAATAAAATCTAAACAGACAAAAAATTACAGTTGTCATTTGGATGTATGAACGAAATAGTCCAATTATTTCACTTATATATTCAGTCCCGTTCCAATTTTTATTTAATATATAACTTTTATCTCTTGTTAGAATAATCAGCCCTAAATCTGTAATTTAGTTCTGGGCTGTTTTATGTTTCAAGACACTCCCTCAGCAATATCTCGATGTTAAATGTTAGTTTAAAATCATCAAGATTTGTACGAAACAGACAATCAAAAAAGGGAGTTAAATATAAGACTGTAATTCAGTACTGATCTGTAATTAAAGTTTTAAGTCTCTACCTCATCGGTAAGTGAGTATGAAATCGATTGCTAAATTTGTACGAAACAGACAATCAAAAAAGGGAGTTAAATATAAGACTGTAATTCAGTACTGATCTATAATTAAAGTTTTAAATCTCTACCTCATCGGTAAGTGAGTATGAAATCGATTGCTAAATTTGTACGAAACAGACAATCAAAAAAGGGAGTTAAATATGAGACTGTAATTCAGTACTGATCTGTAATTAAAGTTTTAAGTCTCTACCTCATCGGTAAGTGAGTATGAAATCGATTGCTCAATTTGTACGAAACAGACAATCAAAAAAGGGAGTTAAATATAAGACTGTAATTCAGTACTGATCTGTAATTAACGTTTCAAGTCTCTACCTCATCGGTAAGTGAGTATGAAATCGATTGCTAAATTTGTACGAAACAGACAATCAAAAAAGGGAGTTAAATATAAGACTGTAATTCAGTACTGATCTGTAATTAACGTTTCAAGTCTCTACCTCATCGGTAAGTGAGTATGAAATCGATTGCTAAATTTGTACGAAACAGACAATCAAAAAAGGGAGTTAAATATAAGACTGTAATTCAGTACTGATCTGTAATTAAAGTTTTAAGTCTCTACCTCATCGGTAAGTGAGTATGAAATCGATTGCTAAATTTGTACGAAACAGACAATCAAAAAAGGGAGTTAAATATAAGACTGTAATTCAGTACTGATCTGTAATTAAAGTTTTAAGTCTCTACCTCATCGGTAAGTGAGTATGAAATCGATTGCTAAATTTGTACGAAACAGACAATCAAAAAAGGGAGTTAAATATAAGACTGTAATTCAGTACTGATCTGTAATTAACGTTTCAAGTCTCTACCTCATCGGTAAGTGAGTATGAAATCGATTGCTAAATTTGTACGAAACAGACAATCAAAAAAGGGAGTTAAATATAAGACTGTAATTCAGTACTGATCTGTAATTAAAGTTTTAAGTCTCTACCTCATCGGTAAGTGAGTATGAAATCGATTGCTAAATTTGTACGAAACAGACAATCAAAAAAGGGAGTTAAATATAAGACTGTAATTCAGTACTGATCTGTAATGAAAGTTTTAAGTCTCTACCTCATCGGTAAGTGAGTATGAAATCGATTGCTCAATTTGTACGAAACAGACAATCAAAAAAGGGAGTTAAATATAAGACTGTAATTCAGTACTAATCTGTAATTAAAGTTTTAAGTCTCTACCTCATCGGTAAGTGAGTATGAAATCGATTGCTAAATTTGTACGAAACAGACAATCAAAAAAGGGAGTTAAATATAAGACTGTAATTCAGTACTGATCTGTAATTAAAGTTTTAAGTCTCTACCTCATCGGTAAGTGAGTATGAAATCGATTGCTAAATTTGTACGAAACAGACAATCAAAAAAGGGAGTTAAATATGAGACTGTAATTCAGTACTGATCTGTAATTAAAATTTTAAGTCTCTACCTCATCGGTAAGTGAGTATGAAATCGATTGCTAAATTTGTACGAAACAGACAATCAAAAAAGGGAGTTAAATATAAGACTGTAATTCAGTACTGATCTGTAATTAAATTTTTAAGTCTATACCTCATCGGTAAGTGAGTATGAAATCGATTGCTAAATTTGTACGAAACAGACAATCAAAAAAGGGAGTTAAATATGAGACTGTAATTCAGTACTGATCTGTAATTAAAGTTTTAAGTCTCTACCTCATCGGTAAGTGAGTATGAAATCGATTGCTCAATTTGTACGAAACAGACAATCAAAAAAGGGAGTTAAATATAAGACTGTAATTCAGTACTGATCTGTAATTAAAGTTTCAAGTCTCTACCTCATCGGTAAGTGAGTATGAAATCGATTGCTAAATTTGTACGAAACAGACAATCAAAAAAGGGAGTTAAATATAAGACTGTAATTCAGTACTGATCTGTAATTAAAGTTTCAAGTCTCTACCTCATCGGTAAGTGAGTATGAAATCGATTGCTAAATTTGTACGAAACAGACAATCAAAAAAGGGGAGTTAAATATAAGACTGTAATTCAGTACTGATCTGTAATTAAAGTTTTAAGTCTCTACCTCATCGGTAAGTAAGTATGAAATCGATTGCTAAATTTGTACGAAACAGACAATCAAAAAAGGGAGTTAAATATAAGACTGTAATTCAGTACTGATCTGTAATTAAAGTTTTAAGTCTCTACCTCATCGGTAAGTGAGTATGAAATCGATTGCTAAATTTGTACGAAACAGACAATCAAAAAAGGGAGTTAAATATAAGACTGTAATTCAGTACTGATCTGTAATTAAAGTTTCAAGTCTCTACCTCATCGGTAAGTGAGTATGAAATCGATTGCTAAATTTGTACGAAACAGACAATCAAAAAAGGGAGTTAAATATAGGACTGTAATTCAGTACTGATCTGTAATTAAAGTTTTAAGTCTCTACCTCATCGGTAAGTGAGTATGAAATCGATTGCTAAATTTGTACGAAACAGACAATCAAAAAAGGGAGTTAAATATAAGACTGTAATTCAGTACTGATCTGTAATGAAAGTTTTAAGTCTCTACCTCATCGGTAAGTGAGTATGAAATCGATTGCTCAATTTGTACGAAACAGACAGTCAAAAAAGGGAGTTAAATATAAGACTGTAATCCAGTACTGATCTGTAATTAAAGTTTTAAGTCTCTACCTCATCGGTAAGTGAGTATGAAATCGATTGCTAAATTTGTACGAAACAGACAGTCAAAAAAGTGAGTTAAATATAGGACTGTAATCCAGTACTGATCTGTAATTAAAGTTTCAAGTCTCTACCTCATCGGTAAGTGAGTATGAAATCGATTGCTAAATTTGTACGAAACAGACAATCAAAAAAGGAGTTAAATATAGGACTGTAATCCAGTACTGATCTGTAATTAATGTTTCAAGTCTCTACCTCATCGGTAAGTGACTATGAAATCGATTGCTAAATTTGTACGAAACAGACAATCAAAAAAGTGAGTTAAATATAGGACTGTAATCCAGTACTGATCTGTAATTAAAGTTTTAAGTCTCTACCTCATCGGTAAGTGAGTATGAAATCGATTGCTAAATTTGTACGAAACAGACAGTCAAAAAAGTGAGTAAATATAGGACTGTAATTCAGTTCTGAGCTGTAATTAGTTAGAAGTCTCTACCTCATTGGGAAGTTAGTTTAAAATCCATTGCAAAATGTAGAAAAACCAGACAGGCAAGTAAGCGAGTTAATAAAAACGCGTTAAAATTGAACAGGCATAGCACGACGATTTTATCCATGTATGAACATTAATTAGCAATAGTAAATTCCTAAAAGCTTCAACAACCTACACTAAATTAGCGCCTTTAACTCTTTCACCGTACCATAGTGATAGCCGGTAATCGAAGGTTTAACACGTTTTATAGTTTAACCGGTATTGTCAACAGTTTCTAACGGGACATTTAATGATATGACAAGATTGCTTTATCTAAACGAACAGTACAGACAGCTAACTCAATACGTGTAAAATACTCGTACATTTGGATACTTCATATTTCCGTCTTTAAACTAAAACCAATGCCAGTGAAAACACAAACTTTATGTGAGATAACTTATAAGAAAATCATGGAGATTATTACAATTATCAGGCTCGCCAGACGTGGCAACGATGGTTAATTTCCTCCTTACATGGCAATCTATGGGGTGCCCTATACTCAGCAGTGGACTTATGAGAAGTTACAATGAATGAATGCATGTACAAGAAAAATAAAGAAGAATAGCAAAAGTAACAGATTAATTAATCAGTTCCAAGCTTTCTATGGCGTGTTGACGGACTTAACAAGCACTAGAACCCAGAAATTATTATTATTTTTAAACATACCATGAAGTTGAGAGGCGTAACATGTACCTAAATATATAATAATACAATTTTTCTTTTTTTTCTCAATATATCGTAATAAATAATATACCTACTAACCTAGTTATAAGTAATACTAACAAAATATGAGTCTTAGTTAATTAAGGAAATTAATTATTCTTCTTCTTCTGAAGATTTCCTCAAGATGGTTTCATCAGATCACTCACACTATAAAAATCTGAGAGTATCAGAGCAACACCATCATCTCTTACGCCAAGTCCCCTGCTGAACAAGGCCCCCAAGCCAAAAACAGGCCGCGACCCCATCCATCGACTTCCTGCATGTCTTACCAGGTCGTCACTCCATCTAGTGGGGGGTCGCCCTACACTACGCCTACTGGTACGAGGCTGCCACTCGAGAACCTTTCTTCCCCATCGGTTATCGGTTCTTCGAGCTATATGGCCGGCCCATTGCCACTTCAGCTTACTAATCCGTTGGGCTATGTCGGTCACTCTGGTTTTACTGCGGATATCCTCATTTCTGAGTCTATCACGCAGTGAAACTCCGAGCATAGCCCTGTCCATAGCTCGCTGAGCGACCTTGAGCGTCCTCATACGGCCAGCGGTGAAGGACCACGTCTCAGATCCGTAAGTCATCACTGGCAACACGCACTGGTTATACACTTTAGTTTTCAGAGATTGAGGTATACCTGACGAGAAGATGTGTCATAATTTCCCGAACGCTGCCCAGCCGAGTTGAATCCGTCGATTGACCTCTCGGTCGAAGTTGGACTTACCTAGTCGGACTATTTGTCCCAGGTAAACGTACTCGTCAACAACTTCGAGCATAGTGCTCCCAACAATTACCGGCATAGGTGTGACATGGACATTAAACATGATCTTTGTTTCGTCCATGTTCATCTTAAGACCTATCCGTTGGGAGACACCATTGAGGTCATTGAGCATAGTGCTAAGGTCCTCCAGCGATTCTGCCATAAGGACTATATCGTCGGCAAATCGAAGGTGAGTGATGTACTCGCCATTGATGTTAATACCGTATCCTTTCCAGTCCAGTAGCTTGAAAACATCTTCCAATACAGCGGTGAAGAGTTTCGGGGATATAACATCACCCTGTCTTACACCTCTCTGCAGTTGGATAGGTTTCGTACTCTGGTTCTGTACTCGGATAGCCATCGTAGCCCTACTGTACAAACACTTCAGCACTACAATATACCGACAGTCAACTAGGCACCGCTGAAGAGACTGTAGCACCGCCCAAATTTCGACGGAATCAAAGGCTTTCTCATAGTCCACATACGCCAGGCAAAGTGGCAGATTGTACTCTTAGGTCTTCTGTACAATCTGCCGAAGGGTATGTATGTGGTGTATGGTACTGAAGCCTTTTCGGAAACCGGCTTGTTCGGAAGGCTGGAAGTCGTCGAGTCTGCGTGCGAGACGATTCGTAATGAGTCTCGAAAACAGCACGCAGACGCAGCTCAGAAGGCAAATCGGTCTGTAGTTCTTCAAGAGAGCGTTGTCGCCTTTCTTAAAGAACAAGACCACCGCGCTTCTGCTCCACGCCTCCTGAGTAGTGCCACCATGGAGGACGGAATTGAAGAGCTTCTGAAGGACTTCAAGTACCGGTGTTCCACCCGCTTTCAGAAGCTCCGCTGTAATTCCATCCTCGCCCGGCGGCCTTGCCGTTTTTAAGGTGGTGGAGAGCCATTCTAATCTCGCTCAGACTGACGTCCGGGATATCATCGGAATAGTGTCGGATAAGACTTGCCCTTGGATCGTTACTCACACTTGCGTGTGGCTCCAACGATGATGTGTACAGCTGCCCATAGAAGCTCTCAATCTCACTCAGAATCTCAGGTGTCCCGGAAACGATGTTGCCACACTCAGTCTTCAGCCTTGACAGTTGGCTCTTTCTGGCAGACAGATCTCTGGCAAAGACTTTGGAGCCCTGGTTCCGCTCGATCGCTTCTTTAATACGAGCAGTATTAAAGTTGCGTAAGTCTCGCCGCATGCATCTGGAGATCTGTTCGTTCAGTTGCCTGTATGCTGTCAAATCTGTTGACGATTGCAGCCTCATCTCCCGTCTAACAGCCATGAGATTAAGAGTGTGATCGGAGAGTTTTTGTGTTCTTCTGCGGCGGGTCTTGCAGAACTTAGCTCCGACCGCATGGACTGTTTCCACGAGCTTGTCATTCATATCGTCCACTGCATTGCAATCCTCTAGGCACTGAAATATAAATTTCAGTAAATATATTTAGCTATAAAGCTCAGAATACGACATATTCGTTCCCAGGAACACCAACCTCAGGTTCTCAGGTAAGCAAGACTGCATAATTACAGGAAAGTGATTAATAAATACTACATTCAAAGATATTACTATATGCTAAGACGCGGGGTACCCGGTAGCATTTGTTCAGGAAGTTGATCCCTGATTTATGTCAACATGTACCTACACTTTAATTAACTTGTTCAAAGATTAAAACAATTTTATAAGTTGTATGATAATATGTTTGTTGTATAAATGAAAAGCTGGTTTTTCAAAAAATGTTTTTTATAGTTTATTATCGGTTAGGGACATCAACAAATAAAAA
This sequence comes from Parnassius apollo, assembly GCA_907164705.1. Taxonomy (NCBI): domain Eukaryota; kingdom Metazoa; phylum Arthropoda; class Insecta; order Lepidoptera; family Papilionidae; genus Parnassius; species Parnassius apollo. The sequence goes on from CAJQZP010000295.1 coordinate 8,122,784, forward strand.
CAATTGTTATATTATATTTAAATTTCATTTAATTTAAAATAAAAATCAGGAATAAAATCAAATATAAATTTATTTTCCCTTAGGATTTTGGAATCGAATCCGAATTATGCAAATTGTTTAAACTTAACGCTTATATTGCCAGGTTCTTCGGATAGCCCGACTTAGTAGTAAAATAGAGCACAGTCAATAACGATTCAGCTTACTACCTCAACCATTTTAAAAGCAGCAACGGAATAAATTAGACTAAATTATTCAGTTACAATATAACAACTTAGCATAAGAATCACGTACGTTGCGCAGAGCTGGTATAATTAAAAAAAATTTTTTTTTAAATTACTTTACTACTTTACGTGACATTATAGTAAATATTTTAGTGGATTTTAGTATGGTTTAGTGTAGTGAGTTTTTTTAAGTTGATTTTTCGAAGTGTTCGTAATTATTGCCAAACCTGGTTTGCTATTTTTTTGTTAACCATTCGAATGCCGAGGTCATTTTGGCCAATATGGCGCATCTGTCAAGCACTTTCCGAAGTACTAAGTAAATATAACAAGTATACTAATATATATATATATATATAAAATATATATATATGTATATATACTAAGTAAGTATATTAAAATCATATATCAATGGAAACGTTATTAAATGAGCTATCAGATTATGCATAACAGATATATATGTTATATATACGAGTATGTATGTTATATATATCATATATATGTTACAAATAGTTTGCTATCACTCGACGCCATATTATGGCGTTTAACATATGCGCATATTATTTGAGACGTCAGAATATGGCGTTTGGACAGACGAAGCGTTAATATATTAGTTATCGTATACGACTTGGTGTTTTTGTCTCTGTGCTCCTCCTAGTTTTGGTTTTATAGGGCAGCAAAGCTTAGCGTGACCATATTACCCTCACGTACTGTATACAGCTTATAGTAACTGCAACTCACCAAAAAAAAAAAGATTCGGACTATTGACCTTCGAGCAACGAGCCTTTAATGTAGCGCGGTGCATTCGCATTGCTGGCTTTTCAAAGTGGACGTGATTTCTGTGACTCATCTGATAACAATCAAGCCTCAGTATAAATATCGAAGTAAAAAACAATGATCACAATCGAAATACAAAACATTTTGTACCTTATCTTCATTTGGATAAGAGTTATACTTGCTTGTACTATTTACTTATTTATGTTTTGTTACAAAATTTCGTTAGCTGCATTTAAATTCTTGCAATTTCTGATACATGCGTACTTTACAAACTCTACCTATGATACTCTTACACACAAGAGGACAAGAGCTAGGTATTCAAGAACAGAGTTAAAGATGTATATTTATAGAACTAAAATGAATGTTAACATTACTGAAATAAAATTTCAAAATTATATGATCGCAAAAATTATTTTGATTTCATAAATGTTAATCTATTCCTAATATGGATTTAATTTTTTTGCTTCTATTGATCGTATCGAGTCGTCGAGTCAGACAAGAAATTGAGGCCAATAAATTGCTTAAGTTTACAAAGAAATGAATGACGGTAGGTTACATAAGATATATATAATTCTGAGCAACATTTTATAAACAAAAACGTCACAAAAATGTAATAAATACAAGTAACAATTCTACAGAGAATTAAAAATGATATATAATCACAATTAAAAATATTCAGAAATAAATTTTATAGTATTCGCGCGAACTCAATACGATCTTCGCCAGCAACAATATGTTTTTGTTAATTTTAAGTGCCGATTTTTCACAAGGTGAGGTTAAGCTACCTTATTCACTACTTTGTTTGTTCCACGGTCCTACTACTTCAGTAGTACAAACTGAAGCTCATAGCTTTAATTTGTAGTATAGCTTCAGTTTATATTACATGAAATTTATATAAATAGTACCTTACTATCACTCTGTAGATAGTATTATTGTTATGTGGATAATATTCCATGTTCACTAATGTAATTTTACAAAATATTTTTAAATACAGATACCTACATACGAAAAAACTTATTAATGTAGCTCGTTAACTATCAAATTGATGACTTCCTCAAGATAATGAGAAACAAGAGCCAAAATTAAAATTTTACGTACTTTATACTGTAAATCTGTTATAAAACCAAAATCTAAAAATTTAAATCAATGTACAACAGGAAATTTTCCATATAGCATATTATGATTTATGATGTATATATTATCATAACATTAACATCAGCACGGTGTCGTAAACCCAGCTCAACATTTCAAAGATATAGAATATCAAGGTTGCCGGGGCGGCAGAATCGTAAAACGACACAAGTCACAACCGAAGGAAGTAAATTGCTATTGTTACAAACGCGGCATCCATCACTAATAGGTTTACCATAATTTACCAAATAATATTATTTCGGGAATAAAATATCTGTAATAGAATTTAACTTTTCTTTATAAAACTGGAGTGATAAGCGAACGCACAATCCACCTGATGGATATGTTGCTGCTGCCATCAAAGAAGACCACATTTTCTACTTCAAAATTTTACGTGGTAGAGCCAAGTTGCAGCTATACTATGATTGTAGCACGAATGGGTCGAGTCGACCGGGGAAGGACCATGCTCTCACAGAATACCAGCGTAAAATAGCAGCTTAGTACTGCTGTGTTTCGTAAGATGAGTGTAGAGATCCGAAGACCCTTTTTTACTGGAAACGAGGTATTCCATCTTAGTCCTTAGGGTTGATAAGACATCTGCGTTTTGATTTTTAACTTAGAATAAATGTAGATAGATGTCCTTGGGAAATATCTTCCGCTTATCATCAGGTGGACTGTGTTCTCGTTTGTCATCCTTATTCCATAAAAAAATGCGTTGTCACCACTGAGGACTAAAATAGAATGCCTCACTGTCTGTTATAATACTGGCTTTCTATTCCGGTTCAAACTGGAAGAGCAGCGCATGCTCTTCTGTTTGGCAGCGCAAATAGCTAACAAGGTGACATCTAACTAGATCGATTCCATGCCAGAAAAGGAATGTTACCACCTAGTATTCATCTAAAATATTTTCCTTTACTTGATAAATAACAGCTCCAGAAAAGGACCAATAATTGAAGATGTTTGATGTAAGGTGAGAAATGAAAAAGGAGAGTTTGCGAAAATGCATAATAACAAACAAAGGCAATCAACTTTAGTTTTTTTCTTCTTCATTTCAAAGTCAGGTCCTCACTCCAATTTAGACCAAGGGATCATAGAATGTGCCGCATTGCAACGATAATAATATTCAAGCATTTTATTTTTTAGATTATCCTGAAAAGTACCAAAATTATTGTGACCGTCTAATATTACGCCACACTAGTCCGACTTAATATCGCATTTAGTATGAAAATCTCTCGTCTCGCACGGAGGACTGTTACGCTTGCATTAAGTAACTGGGAGATCCGCTTTCCGTCTTTTTAAATTCATTTTACAGATCTGTCACTAATTTGGTTACTTATTGTTACTAACACAACTGAAGATCACAAGAAGCAAAATAAGATCATTTCATACCACTCGATGCAAACGACTTAAATATTTATCGCTTTACAATTTTTACAAATTCATACAAAAGTTATATGAAAGCAATTGCTTTTACCGGTAAGACTTCCCTTTGTATTTTTTATTTAATTATTTTCTTTTTTGTATTTTAGTGTTTGCAACAAAGAATTATTTATCTATCTATGTATCTACTTAAGCATGTTTCAAGAGATAATTAAGTATCGTACTTATACAATGCAAGTTATTTTAGAAGAGATATTTTTTGGGTTCTTGGCTAGAGCGTTGGCGTACTATATGCAACTATACTTGAATTGTATAAGGAACGATATTTCATTATTAGTGACAACATGTTCATGTTAGTTCTCTGTCCAATCTGGTCCGCCTCTACACTTATAAAATTCCCAACACAGGGCTCGTGTCACTTCTTATATCTAAAGGGTTAATTAATGGTGAATATGGTAATTTAACTAATCTCAAAATAAGAAAGCCAGCTGGCACATGAACATAAAGTAATTAATGTATACTATAGATATTCAACACTTTAAGACTGGCGATGAATGGTGGTAGAGTTCGCTGAGCTAACTGCTTGCTGCTGTACTGTAATATGAGTTCGGGGACTTAACATTGTCTAGAAATAAATTTAAAAGAGCAGATAATATTTTGTATAATACTATTTAATATAAAAAAATCAACCAATATGTAAGTACGATATTAAAGTAAATATACCGCATAACAACATACATAACTATAAGCAGACATTCTGACCTAATCTTCTTTTCTAGTTAAATATTTGCCTTCGGAGATTTAAAAGATAATCCTTAGCGGGCTCGTAGACAGTAAGAGACCTCCATCGCCAAGGAAAATGATTAATTGCATGTGGTGGCTGCCTTAAATAGGTTTTACATTTAAAAATTACGCAACGTCACTTACACATATCCTTCCTGATGGTTGGATTATAATTGTATTTTAGATTTGGCTATATCTGCTATTTCATTGGATAGTGTAGTATGTAGTTAACTGCCAGCTCATGTGGTATCTTGAGGAGCACAAGCTGATTAGTGACCGCCAGTGCGATTTCCGTCGGGATCGCTCAGCTGGTTCTTTTTACCTTACACACTGATGGGGAAAGGCGGTCGAATTCAAGAGAGAGGCCTTGGCGGTTAGTTTGTACATAGCGAAGGCTTTCGATCGGGTTTGGCACAGAGCGCTTCTTTCGAAGGGTCCATCTTATAGGCTTCCTGAGAAATTATGCATATTGGATCAACAGTTTTCTCGCTGATCGGAGCATCAAGATCGTAGCAGATGGTGCATGTTTCGATTAAAGCCAATCAATGCCGGTGTTCCACAAGGCTGCGTGCTATCATCTACGCTGTTCCTTCTGCATATCAGTGATGTGTAGCAAACCAGTAGCAGACAGCACTGGTGATACTTTTTACACCGACCGTGCTAATATTTCTCGGGACCACGTCATTGAGTTAAACAAAATCTCAGATTGGAGACGGGCTTGCTTGGCGCGTTTACCGCTAAAAAGACCCCTTGGTCGTATGTCTTCAATTTCGGGGCACGCCATTTGCTGCCTCAACTAGCATTGGAAACCCCGGCGTCGACATGTCGAATAATGTGCAATTTCGTAATCACTTGGAAGGGAACGCTAAATTGGCTTCTAATAGCTTAGCGTGCAGCAGAGCGTGATAGTATTTTATGCCGGTCCACTGCTTGAACCTTTACGAAGCGCAACTTCGGTCTCACATGGAATAACTGTTCTCATCTCTGGGCCGGGGCACTCCAGAGCTAGCTTCTTTCACTTGACCGCATCCAGCGTAGAGCGGCTTGGATCGTCGACGACAGAGTTTTATCTGATCGGCTCGATTCACTGGCGCTGTGAAGGGATGTTGCATACATTTGCATATTCTATCGCATCTACAATCTAAGGAATTGTTCGAATTAATTCCAGCCGCCAAATTTCACGAACACACATCGCAACAAAACTCACGATACCATCCAAACCATCTGGATGCTTGGCAGTCCACCACTGTGCGTTTCACTAGAATTTTTCTTCCTCGCACAATCTGTGGAATCGTTTACCACTGGCGATCGGAGCGATACGACTTAGGGACCTTCAAGAAAAGAACTTACTACTTTCTTAAAGGCCTCCATCCAATGCACCTGCAATTCTCGTGGTGTTGTAGTTGTTCATAAGCGGCGATAGTCATTTACAATCAGGGGTCAAAAATGGGTCAACCTCATGCAGGTGGCAGCTGGCAAAAAAAGACTCACTAGACTTGGGAGAAAACTGCTCTACATAGGACCCAATTCCCATGAAGTGAGCAGTTGACTCACACCTGCGGCTGGAATCCGAGTTGCCCACGCCTGCAGAAGGAGCGGTCTGGCAGGTAGTGACGCTTATGAAAGATTTTATATGGCTATATTAAATATAGATATTCTTAAGCTTACGACTGCCCTAGCGAATGTTTATTCTTCCGAGGGACGCCTCAAAAAATAAGCAAACTGAACGTAATAAAAGTCCTGGCGAAGACCATCACAGCCAAAAATAGTTACAATAAACGACCTATCTATGTCCTACTTTCTTTAAAAAGATCCTTTGCAAGGATCAATCTTCGTTAGCCAGATCACGTAAATTTATGTATTATAAATACATCATTTTAATACAGCAGCAGGCGGCTTATAGGGGGACGAACTAAAACAACAGGTTAATGAGCAAGGAAAATAATGTACTACAATATTTAGAAATAGAGAAAGCCAGCTTGGAGAATGGTCACAATACCATATTTTCTATAGTATTGTCTATTTATATACTATTTGTATATATACTATAATCTCCCTAATAACGACATTGAGGAAAAATCATAATTTTATTATCTTCGTGACTAGTTTTCCCGTTAAATATTAAATTATTGTATTCAAACGAGTAAGCAATGATTCAACCATCGGCACGCTATAGTGAGCTTACCTATACAGACTGTTAATGACTAGAGAAGATAAAATATGTAAACGCAGAAAATAAAACTCAACCTATCACCCGTTCCCGAGCTGGTAAAGCAGCCCCATAATTACGATGGGTTGCACGCAGAGAAGGCGTACCAGGATATATCTCGAAGGGCGTTACCAGACGCCTTAAGTTAAAATTGGTTCAAGGAACCTTAAAGGGATCTATCAATTCAAGATTATGCGATACACACACACGTGATATATATATTGGTATTATTTAACGTAAAAAAGGAAGGGATGTGTCAAAAAATATTCATATTGTAGAATCCATACGAGCGTGATAATAACGTGATGTTAATAGGCTAAACAACATAATATTGTAAATACTGTTACAACACAGAACGTAACAGAGCAAATACGATTACGGGTTGTGAGGCATTTCGTTTTAATCTCCATGGTTAATACCATTCTTTGTTTGATGTCGATGGCAGATGTTTATAGCTTGCATACCTATGAGTGCATACATACATATAGGTCTGTCACCCAGAAAGGTGGGCAGATCCTGACAAACCTCTCTCGATTCTTTTACATATTTACGCCTATATGTTTATCGGTTAAAAACCTTTATTGGGACCATCTTAAATATTTCACCAATTTTGTAGCATAAATTTGCTATGTCACCAATACATTCCTTTCTTAATCATGGTCAGAACATCTTGAAAACCACACTTCTTTTTTATAACACGTGTACATAATACCGATAATTTTTACCTAATTTTGAAAAAACAAATAAGAAATATTTACAACCTACCTTCTCTATCTCGTTTCTTAAGAAAGAACACAAAAAATTCCATATACCCAATCTCTTCCACTTAACATTTCCACTACACAAAATATGTTTAACCTATAAAATTACTTAAGATATATACCTAAGCATAGCACAATCTCGAATCCAATCGACAATTTACTCCAATTAGTTGTTTCCCAGACGACCGGATCTGTTATCAAATCTCCAGGTGAAGGAACGCGATGGTAAACTCGAGTGCAGCACACCGTGAAACGTATAACCAGTCTTTATACACTGAACACATACTTTAAACTCTAATAAAATAGACTTTTACTTTTAAATACGAGAATAATACTACACCTGTATATCTAAAAAAATAAATTACGTTTTACTCGATATCATTTACTTGATAGTATCCAAAAAATAACACAAATGTCTACAAACTCACATTATTGCTTTAACGACTAGAAACAAAATTTTCAACTATCGTTTACAATTTAGATTTTAGATTTATTTCCGACCTTTCATACTAAAGAATACGGTAAGTGAACGTTACCCAAAGTAACACAACACTATGACTTCGAGAGACGCATTACTATTACTCACAAATTCCAGTAAAGTATATCTTCTGCAGAGCGTGGAATTCCGAAGTGAAAATGGCCCGACATTTAATGGCGCACGATCCGCAATATTTTGTAGTTCGTGATGTGGAGGTCAAGAAGTCGACATGGAGAGATTCCAATTTGGCTTTTCAGTCATAGGATATCAATCTGTTTACGGGTCAAACTCTCTAGGGCACTATTTATCGTGTTTTATCTTTAAATAATGTATAAATAGTTAAATCTGAATTTTACAATATTAATAACTGCGAGTATGAAGCAACTTCTTTGATAAAACTAATAAAGGAATAACTAACGATATCGTAAAATGTGCAAAAATCACTATTTTTACGCGTTAGAGCGATGCTGCAGCTCTATTATGGTCGTAGCACGAATACCAGCATAAAATAGCAGCTTAATACTGCTGGGTTTCGTATGGCGAGGTAGATATGATGTATGTCTATGGGCCGCAGCATCCAATTACTATCAGATGGACTATGTGCTCGTTTGTCACCCTTATGCTATAAAAAATACGAGTATAATGATCGTTGGTGCTTGTGTTGTTAGTGATCGTGTAACTTCAGAATGACTTGACAGATTGAGGTCATATTCACACAGTACATTTGTTTTGTCGAGACGTTGATTTACAGCTATGCTAAGATTTGAAGAAGAAATGAATTCTATATTTATAAACCAAAAAGCTTCATATTCACAAGATATTATGTTAGTGCCAAAAATTACAAATTATGGATCCGATTTGTAGTGTTGTGATTGACGGATCAATACATTCTATAATTACACTGTAAAAAATTCGCGTCGAAACTCATCAAGTTACATACCTATTGGAAAGTGTCTGGTGGCATACGATAAGAATCGAGAGACGAAATCTGAAACAGGCGATTAGCGGCAGCATCTCGCTGATAACAATTCAATTACTTCAAACACTTGGATTGCCAACCCGCCTGGCAACATACAAGCTACAAGCTTGGCAACTATTGCACCTGTTCCCCTTATGAGTCAATCTAAGAGGTATGCCTATGTTCAGCGTAAAACTTGTGGACAGTTATGTATGAATTAATATAATAACTAAAAAACACTGGACGTTAAATAAAAAATTTATTTTATTTATTAAATTTGAGGTGCTTTGGAAAGCTCGATAGCAATGACAGCTGACAAAGCACTCGTCCGCGCCGACGGTGCAGGCCGCGTATGCGATTACCACAAGGATACGTATTTCTTACTTGTGTAGCCTAAAAATTGACCCGATGGGGTTTTTGCCATGCTCTTGGATTATGAAGTTGTGTTAGCAACACAACTTCATAATCCAGGAGAAAATCTTAAATTAAAATACAAACTAGACATTAAAAACTAATCGATACTTCATATTTATGTATACAACAGTAGCCTAATGGCAGGGCGCGGACCGCGAACTCAAAAAGGTCGTGGGTTCGAATCCGCCATTCGACTACTGGCGTGAACCACTCGTAACACAAGCAAGTTTACCACGAGTGGTAAAGGGGAATATTAATAATGTTTATAGCATTGTTAATATTCTTTAAAAAATTTATGCTTATATACAAAAAGTCTGGAGAAATCAAATTTAGTCACGTCCTAAATAATTTATCAATAAATTACGCATGCTAATAACAACGAAATCAAAGTCAATAAACTCACAGCAGCACACGAAATTACAATAAATTTATTTTACATTGTACTCTATAATCTGACTAAAGTAATTTCGCATACAATAGCAGCGCGGAATCAAACCCAAGTACTAGATTCGCAACTAATCAACGCTATGACCCACTATCGAGCATGGAAACATCGATTCATTCGGTTTGGGACAATTAGTTTCAAATCTGTCTTAAGCCTTTTTGTGAACTTCGTAGCGTAGATAAAGCAAAAAGTAATGTTGAAAAGGTTGCGGTGATCGAATATTTAATATTATTAAATTACACATTATTTAAAGTTTTAAAATGTTTGCAGCAAACTCATCGAGTGTTAATTGGCATTGAACATTTTGAATAGACGTAAATTTTACAATTTATATCCACTTTGTTTAATATCATTCTAGAATTGATACTAGTACCAAAACTACAACTTTGTACTTATTTAAATTGTAGTTATATAAACTGAGTCACTGCATGACAATTCCGATTATTTTTAATCTTTTCTCTGTCCTCGTTTTGTATATTTACTTAGTAAATTTTCACTCTGTTTCCTGATTAGGTAAACTCGTTTCACGTTTTAGTAGATTCCTCTAGTTGACATTGGCTTACATCTGCGAGCGACACGGACCTGTTTCTTTTTTATTTACATCGACAACGCAAGCGGTTATCGGTTTGAACACTCATTGATAAAATGAAACCTCTAAAAAGAGAATGTGATTGCGAAGAACAGGTAAATGTTATAAGCATTATCACCGTATCGATTAACGCAGCGTACTGCACATCGTTACGATAACTTACCATGCATTAAGTCGTGAACATGAGGAAAGTAGTATGCAACTACTTTGGTCGCATGAACTCAATCACAAAACTACTTCTTGTCACGGCCAAAGGCACTTTCCACAAAATACAAAACTTCCACAATGCACTGATGTTGCACTAATTCCCCTATAAGAACACTTTGAAGCTTACACACGTTTCTTCACAGTTATCTCTAAAGGCATAAACGTAACAGCGTGAAGCAATATCACCTTCGAATCGCAATGCGAAATTTGAACAGCTAAAATGCGTTCGCTGTTTAAAAGCGACAGTTAAATCGACTTTACCGGTCGGAAATGTTCCAAATTCAAATCGGAAAGTCGATTTTTTTTCGTTTTGAATTAAGGCAGAAGGTAAACACAAGTGAGCTGCGCGGGTGGCGCGAGCAAACTGAGGTGCCACCGCCGCCGTTCATCGAAGCAACGCGCTTAAACGCACTGACTGCCAACTTTATAACACTGCTATGACAAGTGATCATTTACATTATTTAACTTAGTTCAGCATTGACTGACTCGTTGAATTAGTAGGGTAATAAGTTGCAAATAAGCTCGTTGGATACAAACATGGGCATCTCACCTAGTCAAGGCTCTCGCGGAATAACTGCAGGCGTGCATGCAGCAATTACAGAGTGGATTTGATCTCAGTGGGTGCCGGACAGGTCGATATCGGCTAGACACCGAGATAACCGCATTCTTATTCATAAAGCAGGCAAGGCTTGTATCTTCTTGCTTTATTTTTGCATAGTGCTTACATAAGTTTGAAAGAACTACACCAATGTACATAAACTGATCGTCTTAGTCATAAATGTAACAATTTTTAGAAAAGAACAGTAAATAATAAATTTTATTTATTTTATATATATTGAACTTTACACAATATATGGGGAAAAAGGTGGACTAAATGCTTATTAAGTCTAAATAACGCCTAATAGACCCTACCCGGGCCAAGCTAGGACGATCGATAGTGTTCATAAAAACAAGTATAAAAAACGATTATTTATTCATAAAAGATTATTATAAATACATTTTGATGCATTATTTGCTAATACCGCTGATTCGGGATAAAAACTCTATCCTGGGAAGAACCAGCAAGAAATCAGCTTTAAAGTACTTAAAGTTAAAGCCATATACATTCCACAGCTGTACCGCCCCATTTCTGAGCAACTGATGAAATTAATTCATGAAAAAGGGCAAATTATGAAAAAAGCCGCCGCCCTGCTCCTTGCAATAGATTTTATTTTTATGACACGCACGTTTCTTTGCGACTTTTCTCTTCAACAACAAAGTTCACGGTTGGAAACGCGCCGTTCCTGTTATACAGAGATTTTGCATTAATCGTAGGCTTGGGTAAAAATATCGATATTTATTTTAGGACATCGAATTGATATAAATTTCGATATATTTTAAAATGATATATTTATTTTATAATTTCTCAACAAGCTTGCTTTTGTATATACTCTATGAATATACTCTAAGCTTTTTAACTTGCGACCCTTTGCTTGTGTGAGTATTTTACGTATAGTCAGTGATAGATTTATCATATGGCACACTAGGCATTCACCTAGGGCATTATCGCAGTGAGGGCATCGGTTATTAAAAATTTGGAAAAGAATTATATTTTTTATAATGGACAAAGTGATTTGCTAGGTGAAATCGATTTTGATGATATTATCAAAGATTTCGCTGTTAAAATGTCAAGGAAGCAGTGTTTCCAGTCACTAGAGTATACCTTAAACTTTTTAACAATTTTACTTCGAAATAAAAAACGATACGAGTATAAAATGAAAATGTAGTGCACCATTTGCTATAAAAATCTAGGGCACCAAAAAAGTTTAATCCAGCGCTGCGCCTAGCGTAAACGAGATGATTGTAATGGTATCGTAGCCACAATTTATCTGACATATTCTATAGACAGCTCTTACGGCACCTACGATACGAAATAGGTAATTCTGCCAAACACACACATGCACGCATGCATACTAATACACACAAATACTCAATGGCACACAAAAGAATAAAGTACTGACACTGAAATCGACATCTACCGAAGTAAAGAAGAACGCTGGCGAGAATTATTCCGACAACTGTAATTAAAAATAATCGAAAGTTGTCATGCGTGTCTGAGATCTGTACTTGGCATTGTAAAAAAACATGAGCTGAAATCTAAAGAATTATTTTTACATATGATACCGATAAAGGTTCAAGTACCCTTTCTATTGAAAACTGAACACTGAAACTAAAATGGTGTTTTCAGATAAATTTTAAAATTTACGTTAGTTAACAGCATACAGTTTTGGGGCAAGGAAATATCCGCCGAGATCCCATGCGTATTGGCAAACTTTTAACATGCTGGTTTCCTCACAATGTTTTCCTTCACCGATGAGAACGTGGTAAATCAGCACTTAAGACTCAAATTAATAATTTCATTGGTGAAATTTACACCAAGCGCTTAGCCCCTAAGCTACTATAAAGATAAGCGGCTGCTAAAGCTATTACGGATATAAAATTTATTATATCCGTAATAGATTTAACAATTTATGTATATAGAAATCATTTTATAACCAACACTTAGTATTAATTCCTAAACAAGTCATTGAGCATGCAGCCATGTATACAAAATTGTAAGTCACTTTTCACAATTGCGTTAATTTTGTATTTATTGAATATATTGAATATAATGTTAAACGATTCCGACTTAGTCTTTTTACGCGACTGAACCTTAAACTGCGCCTATTAAATAAAGGGGTTAATTGAGAGTATGCAAAATTAAGATCACTTTAACAACAAGTTTACTGTATCTATTTTATAAGAACATAGATGATAATTATACCAGTTGTATGACTTGTATAACGAATGAAACCAGTTTAAAAAAAATAACCGCAATGATTTTCTTATACGCACCATTTACCTTGAACTTGAAACTATCGAATTAATGTGGCGATTGCATATTAATTACATGCTTAATATGTGTCGAAATCAAAACATAAAAAGGAAAGTTGATTAACATAAAGGGAAGGAAGATGTATATTATATACCCATAAACAAAACATTATTTCCAAACCATTCTACGTTCGATTGTTAATCATAGCGCTAAATATTCTTGGGAAGTGCAGGATCTGGTTCTAACTTCGAATCGGATAATTTTTGTTTACTTTTATAATCGTAATAATTATTATTTGCATAAAACATGCTATGAAAAAGATTTTACAAATATTAATGTACAAAAACATACAATATATGTTTTTGTACATTAATACTTATAATTAAAAAGCACATAATGCTGTGGAAATTATTTTTAATTAGGTATTCCTGTAATTTTGATTTATATAATTTAGTATTGTTAACTTCTTATACATTATAAACGTATAAGAAGCCAGTGTTGTAACTTAAAATGAGATTGTATGGGTTTCGCAGAAATTATCTATAGTGTTATTTATGTTTTTAAATACTAGCACGGATTTTGAACGAAAAAGCAAAACAAGTGGTAAAATTAAACATTTTGTACAACCGACTTCAATTCGACCGAATCAATGTATTCGAATTTAACTAAATACGCATTATATTAGTAGTATAGTTGTACGAATGGTTCGGCTCGACCGGGCAAAGACCTCGCTCTCACAGCTATAAAATAGTAACTTAATGCTGCTGTGTTTCGTATGGTGAATGTAGAGAACCGGAGACCCTTTTTACAGGAAATGAGGAATTCCATCTTAGTCCTCGTGGGTGACAACGCATCTGCATTTTGATTCGTAATCGATGATAGATGTCTATGGGCCACAGCAACCACTTACTATCAGGTGGACTGTGTGCTCGTTTGTCACCCTATCCTATAAAATAAAAATTAAAAAAAAAAAACTTAATATGGAACCACACATGAGACACCAAATTTCAAATAAAATAAGAATCAACAAATTCGGTTCATCCAGAAAAACGTTTAAAAAAACAAACAGTCGAATTGAATACTTCCTCCTTTTTGAAGTCGGTAAAAAATAAGTATTCAGCTAACAACCCAGTGTCAATATTGACGCAAGTATCCGAAACCTGATTACTGATTACTTTAAGAGCAGAATATACACATAGCGAAAGCTGCACTGGGGACAACATAACAAATGAGAAGAGACGACATCTAAATAAATTATTAAACGGAAATGCTTTTACTGCATACGTAAACGTAAGAAAACTATTTAAAAGTGAGGACCGTCGTTAGTGACGCCGGCGCCGGCATTTGACCAACATAAATTTGTAAAGGAAAATCCTTTATCATTATCGTCAGTCAATTAAATATAAGTACGAATTCTTTCTGTCGCTAACTTCGAAGACAAACTTAACATTATCATCATCATCATCATTACAGCCCTTCACAAGTCCGCAGCTGAACATAGGCCTCCCCCAAGTAATGCCACTAAGCACGGTTCTGAGTCACCTGCATCCATCGACTTCCTGCATGTCTTACCAGGACGTCACTCCATATAGTGGAGGGTCGCCCTACAATACGCCTACCGGTACGAGGCTGCCATTTGAGAACCTTTCTTCCCCATCGGTTATCGGTTATTCGAGCTATATGCCGCCCATGCCACAGCTTACTAATCCGTTGGGCTATGTTGGTCACTCTGGTTCTACTGCAGCTTACCATTAGGCCCTCTATAATTAAAACATGGTGGAGCTACGCTGAAACTTACTATGGTTGCAGCACGAATTGACTTGACCAAGGGAGGACCACGCTCGTCACAGAATTCAATCGTAAAAAAGCACCGTGACGCTATTGGTACCGAGGCATTCCATCTTAGTTCTCAGATATACAGTCAATGGACCACAGCATATGCTCACCGTAGACTGTGTGTGCTCGTTTATTACCTTTACTTCTGGGAGCTTGGGTGTGTACGACCTTTTAGATGTATCTACAGCTATAGAGCAGTGCACTTGCTGCCGTGTTCTGGTATGAAAGGTAAGACATCCAATATGCTATACACATAATAACAGGCTATGAGGCATTCCATTTTAGGTTTTAGGGGTTTTCAACGCATCAATAGCCTAATCTTTTTTGCGTTGTAATGGTTGGTTTTTGGGTTGAATTTAAACGATTGATAAATTAAATTTTCTGACCACCTCCTATAATTAAATATTTATTTCAGAGGATTCTAATATGTTACATAATCATCGTTAGTATCTGATCAAGATCTGAACAGTCTGCCACAAAAAGTTCGATCCTGAATATGCAACAGAGGCAGAAAAGAAAAGATCATTACTCGTATGTTTTAATAAAAAAACTTTTTTGTTATGTATCACAGTGTATGTTTGAATAGATATGGGCTCATAAACATATTTATAACCTAGTATTGATTTGAGAAAATATATATATATACAAAACCACAACTCGGAAAGACTGTAAGCTTATTACAATTTTTAATTTACTAATAGACGTGAGCCGTGAAAAATAAACCACAGCCAGGAGAACTCTTACAAAAATTATAAATTATTTAGGTCACTTATCAAATAACGTACACGTTTTCGTTAAAAGCTTAACAGTTAAACAGCGAATAACACGAGTGTCGACAATAATTACCACTAGTAACTTGCTCGAAAATCGATTCAAACAGAATATCTTTAGCAGCGTATTATATGAACGCCAACGCCGGTATGGTAGATATAAGACGTCAACATCTAGTCTACAAGAGACATCACGCAGTTAGACTTTTTTATATAAATAACTTGTAAGTTACATTAATATCTCAGTAATACCTTGGTTTCATCATCATGATCACCATTACAGCCTCGCAGAAGTTCACGGCTGAACATGGGTTACTATACACAGTATAATATGTTATATATTTATATATATGAGTTATTGTATGTTCGATTAAAATTCAATATTATTTATAATTACATCATACATAGTGTTCTCAAATAATAGAATATTATACGCGTCAGAGCCATATTACATAAACACTCACGCCTGTCACCCAGAGGGGTAGGCAGAGACTACAGACTTCCATTTGGCACGATCCTGACACACCTCTCTCGCCTCCTTCACATCCATACACCTACGCATGCATGCTCGTCGGTTAAGGGTACTCCTAATTTGGCCCGTTTTCAATAAATCGCCAATTTGGTCGATAAATTTTCGCCTAGGACGTCCCTTTCCGACTCTGCCATTCACTTCTGCAACATAAATTTTCTTTGTCACTCTTTCCTCATCCATTCTTTCCACATGACCAAACCACCGAAGCATTCCTTTCTTAATCCTGGTCACAACATCATCTTGCAAACCACACTCTTCTCTTATCACACAATTTTTCACCCTGTCATTCAGATTCAGCCCTAAAATACTCCTTAACGACCGCATTTCTACTGCATTTATTCTACTCTCGTGCTTCTTCTGCCATACCCAACTTTCACTACCATACGTTAAAGTAGGGACCAACACAGCATTGTGAATTGCCATACGTGCCTTTTTTGACACATTTTGACTCTTCACAATAGAGTGCAGGGCTCCATTTACTCTGTTTCCTGCGTTCACTCGTCGCTCTATATCCTTATCATATCTCCCATCCCTGCTAAATACGCAACCCAAATATACAAACTCATCTACTTGCTCGATCAACTCCCCCTTCTATTCTTATTTCACATATCGTTTTACTTTCATCTCTTTCAAAAACCATAATTTTTGTCTTACTTGCGTTCACTTTCATACCCCTTTCTTTTAATGATCTGTTCATTAATGTAACCATCATTTGCAACTCAGCCGCCGACGACGCAAGAATAACTTGATCATCGGCGTACAAAAGGCATTTGATGGTTAACTCACCCATTCTTAATCCGCATTCTTCAACTTTCAAATTTTGCAAACAACTGTCCATAAATAGGTTGAACAACCACGGGGAAGCCACACAGCCCTGTCTGACACCTTTATGGATGCCAAACCAGTCCGAGTAGACCCCGTTGATCCTAACACAAGCACTAGAGTCCCTATAAAGAGATTCCAATGCCTGTATCAAGCCATATTACAGCTATATTATGAATGTAGCACGAATGGGTCGATTCGATAGGGGAAGAACCACTCTCTTAACAGAATACCAGCGTTAAATAGCAGTTTAATCAATATGTGGTAAGAACCGGAAACACGTCACTGTACAAATTTCATATTTGTAATCAGGGGTGACAACGTATATGCATTCTGATTCTTATTAGGGGATGGATGTAGATGTCAATGGGCCACAGCATATACTTACCGTCAGGTGGACCATGTGCTCGTTTGTCGCCATTATTCTATTTAAAAAAAGGAAAAATGTTGTAATACATTTATGTAGTTCAAAGTAGTAAGGTTGCAGGGATGTTTTAATAAGTCAGCATTTCTCGAAATACAAACTTCACCTGCATGTGGTGCTTTTCCTGCTGATCTATAGGCGAGGCGAAATGAATAAATGGTTGATATAGGAAAGGCAATCCTAAAATAACGAATATCTATAAATTTCTTTGACTACGACCGGCATATGTGTGACCAGTGGGAGAATATTGGATCAGCTCTAGGCTGGTAGCTTAATGAGTGTGGGCAATTCTTAAATGGTATGCATGCTATCTGATATATGCGCTATGCGTTCTTGGAAAGTCATATGTCCAAGTGTCGATTTAATGACATTTTGATGATTCTGAATCTGATGATGATGGCAACGATACTAAGTAAACTCATAATTTTAAAACATGACTGATCGTACATCATCAAAAGCACTCACATGTAAATGCATATTTCTTGCGTATTAGAAATATAAACTATTTAAGTCAAAAAAAAAAACAGAATTTTAAAAGAAGGCATAGATTAAGGTGTCCGTGCACTTACTAATTCACCAAAACTAACACTTTGTGCTTTTTTCTGAAACCGTCACCATACATAAATGTACCTATATATACCATACGTAAAAGTACGTTCAGTTAGAAATATTCATCATATAATCATGTATAAATGTAGCAACCATCTCGACTTTAATCACGGCGTAGGTAGGTGGTCATTATGTAATACAGGTTGATGAACGCGCTATGAGAAAAAAGTAAATCATGGGATCACAGCACTGCCCACGATCCCAAATACACCCCCAGGCGAACTCGTAAGGAGCATGTAACATCTAACAAATGACAGTCGCCTGCAATTACCGACCGGACTACATGAATATGCGCAAGCAATAAAGAAAGTAATTACACGACACGAGTGATCATAGCAAAAGTATAAGATTGAGGGTAGCTGCATAATTAGAAGTCATAAAATTGACTTGCAATTCAGTTACCATCTTTATGGACATGGAATCAAAAGTCGTATTGATGTAAGATAACAAAGACACTGGCTCAAAATATTAATAATGATATAAACAGAAAATACAAAATATATAATAGGAAAATGACATTTCAGCAATCAATCTATGTCAGAGTTATTACAACATTATTTTTAAAAGCAGTGTCTAACGGCGGGGTGGTGATAAGAAGCTTAAGACAGGAGACACCAGTAAAGTCACAATGATTTATCATCTAGAGCTAGAGTTTCATCACCAATATCCATTAGATGAGATAGTAGTCGAGCGAGTAAGAAGAAGATCGAATGACATTACACTTTATTAGACAATAATAAAGTGTAATGTCATTCGATCTTCTTCTTCTTAAAGTGCCATCTTCTTTCGAAGGTCGGCGATCATTAAGGCAACTTGGATCTTTGATGCCGCGGCTCTGAATAAGGAACGGGTGCTCTTTCCAAACCATTGGCGTAGGTTTTGCAGCCAAAATGTTCTTCTTCGACCCACACTTCGTTTTCCTTGGATCTTGCCCTGCCATTCGACATTTGTAGATAAAGCGATGACGACTAAATTACAGCTAACCTCTCCCATTAACATGTACGGACAAGCGTATCAAATTGTCTCCCGTACATTTCCCCCAGGTACATCAACTACATCTAAAGAATAAGTTGAAGGCAGCCGCATGCGATAACCGTGCATTATGTCAAAACAATAACTCCAAACACAACAAATAGCTGTATCGTAACGATCTACACCGTTAACAGCTCGCGTGAGAGCATTCTACTATAAGAGATACACTACATTTATGCGATACGAATCACTTGTTACAATTATAGTTACCTTTATTATATTGAATTATAAATCACTAATTGAAATAATACTAGTTTTTACGGACTTTATCGCGTATATTTTAACTTTTTAAATACCCGACGTTTCGAACGCTTTACAGCACTCATGGTCACGGGCAGGACTGAGATGTTCAACGTCCATATGTCATAGTTAACCGCGGTTACCATAGATTAAAATTTAACTTTTGTTCCGATCTATGCAGTATGAACTTATGGTATTTTGAAGTCTTGCAGTTGTATGCTTGGGTTGGGATTTAATTTTATTTATTATAGGATCCCAAGCAGATGGTAGCACCCAGCCATCTTCTCTATTGAAATTAGGATGTTTTTTGATTTCAATAGCCTCGCGAATCATCCTTGGAAGGAATCGGTGTTCTTTAGCGAGGATCTGCGGTCTATCAAATCTGATGTAGTGACGGGGGCGATCCTGTACGTGTTCACAGACTGCAGACTTCCCGGAGCGTCGATTCTTCACATCAGCTATATGTTCTTTAACGCGGGTTTTTATTGATCTTTTAGTTTGTCCTATGTAGGAGAGACCACATTCACAATCAAGCTTGTACACTCCTGCATCTTGCAGAGGGACATTACACTTTTTTCACAATTACGGTTAACTATGACATATGGACGTTGAACATCTCAGTCCTGCCCGTGACCATGAGTGCTGTAAAGCGTTCGAAACGTCGGGTATTTAAAAAGTTAAAATATACGCGATAAATTCCGTAAAAACTAGTATTATTTCAATGTGTAATGTTCGCGTAAATATAAGAAATCATTATAAATCACTAAGTTAACATTACGCCCTATAAATTAATTACCACATAACTAATAACTTTTAACATTTTTGGTTTTTCGCTTTAGAAACGTGCAAATAGTTCACTTGATGATAAGATAATGCTGTGGTCCATAGACGTCTACATTTATTCTCGATTAAGAATCAAAATGGAGATACGTTGTCAGTTGTCACCCCTCAGTGCTAAGATGGAATGCCTCGTTGCCAGTAAAAAAGGTCTCCGGTTCTCTACACTTACCATACGAAACACAGAAATAAGGTGCTATTTCACGCTGGTTAAGACTACGCTCTCACGGTATAGTGAGAGCGTAGTCTTAACCAGTCAAGCCGACCCATTCGTGCTACTACTATATATAAAATGCAGCACAATGGCTTTACTAATCACTAACTTATGATAAAATTCATTGCGCTAACATTGTTGTAACTAGCAATATATGTTTGCACATTTGAAACCTACAAGTATCGATTACAGCCCTAATACTCAAACAGATTACCTTATTTGAAGATGGCCCAGCGTGACACAATTGCCACTTAAATTTATAGAAAGTTACATTCTTTACAATTTGAGCCGCCAGGAGTAGTATTATTTGATTAAATCACAGATTTAACTATATAACAATTACTACGCTTTACGTAATTATGGCAATCAGACTTTTACCCAAGTATAAGATAAATACAGGAACAATACGTTCCTTTGCAGATGACTTGCACAAAAAATTAACAAAAGATAAACTTATGGTGAAGATGGTTATCCAAACTGAGTTCTAATCGTTTCACACGATTGCTTAAATTCGCAGTCGGTTGGAAAAAGTTTAGAATGGTAACATCTTGATGTGCGTTACTCTTTAAATATTTTCAATTAAAGACTTTAGTTAGTTTTATAAAATCCGTTTAAATCGTCACTTTTATTATAAATGAGTACGATACTACTCACGTTCAATATTCATTTATTACAGCCTATCAAAAGTCCATTGCAAACCAAGGGCAAAAGAGCTACCTTAAGGGGAAATATAATGTCAAATGGCTTAGCAAGATCCTTCGTTATGCCGAAAATATTGCAGCATTA
Source organism: Parnassius apollo (assembly GCA_907164705.1). Lineage (NCBI taxonomy): Eukaryota > Metazoa > Arthropoda > Insecta > Lepidoptera > Papilionidae > Parnassius > Parnassius apollo. The sequence continues at coordinate 8,144,090 of CAJQZP010000295.1, forward strand.
ATTTTGAAATAAATATATGGTAAAGTTGAGGATTAATGTTAATGATTATGTTAGACGAAAACACGATTTCGTAAAATTTTCTCGATAGAAAAAAATCCAAAGTTACCTCCAAAATAAACAATAAACCGCTGTTATTCATAAAATACTTTAAATAAGATCATGAAACTTTGCATACTAACTGAACTAACTATAAAGCAGTGCTTATGTTATTTACTTTTTTTAAAATACCATTATTTTCACTGTAAAAAGAAATTACCTAAACTATCGGCGTCTTAAGCTTGAATCCTGTCGCCCCGTTAGTATCGCTAAGGCTTTTGAAGGGAGAAGTTGTGTCGCTTACGATCAGAATACACATTACGCAACAGTACGACGTAAAATTAAAATGGGAAATAACCGTGATAAAAATAAGAAGTGACTGGCTTGGCGTTAAGAAACAGGCATAAATATGATAAACCTAATGAAATAAGTGTCTAACGACCTATCTACTTACAGTATTAGTGATTACAAACATGTCGGTACATAGCATACGACGCGCGGGGAAGTGGGGGCGAAATTAGAATTTAAGCTGACTTACTCTATCCTCTTAAAGGTAGAACCGCATTAAGCGGAACTGCACCGCAGCGGAACTGAGCGACACGACGCGTCAAAATATTCTATATATATGTGAAATTATATGAGACAATACGCACTAAGCGTAACGTAACTACACTGCAGCAGAACTGCGAGGCAAAGTTATATCAACTGACCAACTCGTGTCGCTCAGTTCCGCTGAAGTAAAGTTTTGCCTAGTGCGGTCCTACCTTAGGCTGTGACATGGGTCGTCTCCGTTTTGTAATGCACATCAACTTTAGCATTTGTTGTTGTTAACCGTTAGTATACCTAAACCACAGAATAAATATGCCTAAACCTTATAACTGCGTCAGTTTACTCGTATATCAATAACCTCTACAGACCAGAACATCAAAATTAGATGAGCAAGCTGAAGTGGTAATAGATATGCCATAGAACTCGAAGAGCCGACAAGGGAAAAGGTTTTCAATGGCAGCCTCAGTCAGTAAACGAAACGTGTGGCGGCCCTCACTTTTTCTTGAGGAAGGCCTATGTTGTATGTTCAGTAGTGGGCTTTTGATGGGATGTAATGATGATAATGCTAAATGTCTTAAACATTAATACAATTATAAAAATTAAACATAAACAATGCCTTGATAATAACGCGGTTACTATACATCCTCGCAATTATGTGCCTGCACTGCCATTATCATCACTAGAATAAGTGACATTACTTCTCAGTAAAGAACACGCGTTCAACGGCACGTGTTGAGAAATTCCACAACAATTCCCAGTTACCTGTTTACTAAATATAAAACAAGAGCAAGACCCATTGTTTCATATGGAGGGCAGGTGCTTCTAATTGCAACAAGCGTTGACAAGACAGGTGAAGTCTTATTGATCTAAATAATGATTACGACCTTATGGTAGCGTTGTCTTTTAAGCCATTCATTGGTGGTTGTTCTGTACTTTACAGGACAGTATTATTTCAAAAATTTTCTCATTTCCATATATTATAAATATAGGGCACCGTGACCTTTAACAACGATGTCGATCGATATGTGAATTATTTGAGGTCACTGTCCAACAGTGACATTAGGTTAAAACAAATGTAATGATTGGTTTACTTTTTCTTCAGTCACGCTTCTCAGCCGACTGATAAAAAGTACTGTGAATTTAATGACTTAATTTTATCATGAGATTTCTAATACGATTTAAAAAAAATTGAAGTACAAAACGAACTTGAAGACTATCTGATGGTAAGACATTTTTAAAATAGTTATTTTTTATGAGGCTACATCAGCCCATGTGCACTTGCAAGCAACTATATAAAGAAGGCTACAGATGCGTCGCTATGTCCGGGTACTACCATGGAATGCCTCACAACCTGAAACTATTCCGGCTTTCTTTACCCTTAAGACGGCGGCTAGGCGGCAGAAACATGTAAGAAGATGGTCACCACCCAGATTTACTCCTTGGAAAAACCACATAGTATTTTTATCAGCGTTGGAGACCGTTTCTTCGACATACAGTGCAATAAAATAATGAACAATATTTTATAAATGTAAGTCCACGCTGTAGCTATATGATGGTTGTAGCACTAATGGGTCGGCTCGACATGACCACGCTCTCACATATTACCAGCGTAAAATAGCATCTTAATACTGATGTGTTTCGTATGTTGAGTGTAGAGAATAGAGATCCGGAGACCCTTTTTTACTAAACATTCCATCTTAGCCACAACCAACTTAACCAGTATAAATGTTTACTGTACTATAGCACACATCCACTTACTAAATGGACAGTGTTCGCTATTATATGAGTGTATTTTATGATCAGTGTTTAATTCATTCATTCATTACAGCCCTTCACAAGTCTACTGCTGAACACAGGCCTTCCACAAGGAATGCCACACAGCACGGTCCCGAGTCAACTGCAGTCGTCGATTTCCTGCATTATTACGCAGTATTTAATATTAAAAATTAAATGTTTATGTAAAATTTTATTTACATAAACATTTTTTACACCCAGCAATGGTACAAAACCATATCCATTGAACTGTTACGAGTACATATAGTATAGTGTAGATATTCAATGATAAATAAGAAGAAGAAACTGTTGTAAATAGTTGTCACTTACTTAAATTAAGTATTAGTAAAAATAACGATAGCAACATTAAGCAATTCTCAAATTGAAGTCGATTTTGATAATGAGAAAAGCCCTAAATATTGCGGTATATCATAACCACACCAGCAAAAGATTTGTGTAATCTTTAAAATAATTAAAAATCAATCAAATGCAAGATTTGTAAGACATTTGCACCATTGGTTATCAATTAGTTATCACCGTAATCAACTTTCTGCCTTAATTATAAAATCGTTCTAAAATTGATTGCGTTTCTAGAACTTTTACCCTTCTGATTTTGACTTATTCTACACCGATTTTTCAATGGCCATGGTTTTATTTTTACACATAAATGTGGTTTTACCCAAATTGAAGTATGAATCACAACACCCTTAGATATCAAACAAGATTGGTCTCGCGATACGAGACGTGTCGTACGTCTGTGTGACGCAGCACCTTTTACGAATTTCGCCAATTCACGACGAAGCAGGAACTGCATTTACATTTAATACAAGAAATCGAAGCAACGATACTTTCATTTTTTTAAATGTTTCCGAAATTATTTAAATTCGAAAATAGAACATTAAGTTATTATTTTTAAAATTTTCATTAAGGACCCTTTTTCCGTTAGAATCTAGCGAAAAACCACTCGCTGCAATAGGTCACAGCCGACGTGATTTTTGCGCCTTGTTATAATATGACGATAAAAAAATTAAAGCCAAAAAATAGTTTAAAAATTGATAGATTTATATCTACATCGCATCAACACTTTCATCCCAACAATTAATATAAGTACGAGAGTCATGCTCAGAAAAAGTGGAGACAAAAAATGTTTATATTTATTCTTTATTACTATTATGGATCTTCTCTCTCAAAGTATCTTGAGTACGTGATATACTTCTTCATACGTCTAGAACCTGAAGTGAAACTACGGCGAAGGAAAAAAATTGATTAAACGTGCATGTCTGGGGCATAAAATATATTGAAAACATGTGAAGCCGGTCATCATGCACTGGACACAACATGCACATTCAACACATAGTCATATTGCTACTGTGCAAGGTAACCATACCAAAAGAATACAAGAATTCACAAAACTTTTAAACTTTTGCACAAAGAATGTTTAAATAAATTTTCGTATAATACCGTTCAGGTACAGTCTCCTCTTACTGTATAGTCCTCGCGACAGTAAATAGACCTACATACTATCCAAGCTAAAAAGTAGGTTATACCTACAAGTATAATAAATACATTTAGAATTCCTCTGCGCATAACTTGACAAGAAAACGAGTTTAAAAAATCATATATTTTATTTTTTATCCGAGGCATAAATTGACAAATCACAAAACAAAACAAGTGCGCATTATACCGCGAAGACGCTCGTTTAAAAATGTCTATGACCATTCACATACTAGATACAAACTTGTCCGTTTGTCCGGCTGTACGTTCACAAAATTTTTGTTAAATGCGTGGCTAAACTGACTATTTCTAGGTAGATAGTAGACAAATAATAAACTTTTAATTTATTTATTTCTTTAGGGACAATTTTGGGTCTATCCTGAGTTTGTAAAGTTACCCGAGCAAAAGTTATGACTTTAAGGTGATATATTAAACAATAATGGCTCTATTATCAGAATTTCCTTACTCGACTCTTGGAGAAAAATGAAGTTAATTAAAAAGATTACACACCGTTTAAAACCGTTATAAATTATGATATAATGATAATTTATCAAAATTATCGTATCGATTAATGCAAAAGTTTCTCTGTTCTGTGTAAGTAAAAGAATATATTATACACAAACAAAAATAAAATTCTTAAAAAATATTACCAACACCTCAATTATTTATAATTATTATTCAGTTTTCATATAGCCGAAACACATAAAAGAAGAGATGAGACATTAAAATTCGTGTATGTTAAAGTCCAACATTATCGTACGCAAAACCACGACTCATCATACGAGTATAATTGACTCTCTCAACCATCAGGTTCCAGAGACCACATAACTACAACCCTGCTCGTTTCGCACCGCCGCTTCGCTGCTCGAAGTTTTTATAATTGCCATTCTGTTTTATGTTAAAACAAATAAAAGCAAAAGAAATGGAATTATGAAATATGAAACCCACTAGCGCTTGATACTCTTCTTTTCTACTCTACCTTTCAACAAATTCTTGAATATCATTTAAAACATAAAAAAAATTATTATACAATTTCTTTTCTAAGATAGGCATATATTTACTAAAATAATTACAATATTATGATGACCATTGCCGGCGACTGAGAGTGGCGACATTTTAACTAACGATCTATTGAAATATTACGCGTGCAAATCGACCCAATATAGTTTTATGTGATTTTCGAATCGCAGGTCGGGCAAAAATCAGTTACTGAGTTATTCTGTCGAGAAATTCTCATTAGCAGCCCGGAGTCAGGAAGTTGGCGGTGTTTCACCCCCGTGCCTCGGAACGCAATTAACGCTGATATTCTGTGATCTGTGAGAGCGTGGTTCTGCCACAAGCGAGAGGTTCTGGTACGAGCCGATCCATTCATGCTACAACTATAGTATAGCTGCAGCGTGGCTCTACCACGTAAAAGAGTAGAATTGACCACTATATCGGGCGTATGTGGACTAATAGTACTGTATTATATATCAAAGTACTGAAGTGTTTATACGGTAAAGGTTCGATCGCTATCCAAGTTCTGCCAGAGTACGAAACTTATGCAACTGTAGAGATGTATAAAACAGAGTGACGTTTTATCCCTGAAACTTCATCTGTACATTGGAAAACGTTTTCTAGCTACTGGACTGAAAGACTGAAACGGATACGGCAAGCATGGCAAGATGAACATGGACATTACAAGAAAATGTGTAATATACCTATGCCGGTAAATATCGGGGCCACTACACTCAAAGTTGTTGACGAGTAAATTTAGTGTTTACTAGAACACATTATGTCGTGTAATTTCACATAGGATATATTATCTTCAACGATCTAATAATAACTTATCACCTGGTAGTGCCAAGCTGCAGCTATATTGTACAATAAATGTAGATGTCTGTGGGCTTCAACAACCACTTACCGTCAGGTGGACTGTGTGCTCGTTTGTCATTCATATTTTATAAAAAGATGTATATCTACGCCCTAGCAACACGCAATAGTTAAAAAACCAGTATGTGTTGCTAATGATAATATATACAACTGTGACCTGGTCCCTTAAAACTGCTTGTCGGATGGGTAAGCTTAAAGTCGCCCGGTGAGCTTTGGACATAGACATACGACACAGAACACCTGAACTTTTACGAAATCAAAAATGTAACAATCGTAACTCCACCATCTAGTTCGAGCGATTTCACAATCGTAGATAGTATGTCGTAAACCGCAACGAATCCCGCGCATTGTTCGTCAAATGACAAAACCATGGGCGTCTCGTGTTCCCCATTCACTTGTGTCGAATATTCGCCTATCATCAATCTACTGTTGCAATGTGGGTGGCAGGTAATGTGAAATTTATCGCAACGCAAATAAATTAAAAATACTATTACCTACAAAAAAGCTTGTAATTTTTATCGGAACACTTAACAATACAGATAAAAGTGTATTCATACTTATATTTTATAAAATAAAACTTGTCCAGTTTTGGTTAGGTGAAATAAAACTTTTATTGTTTCAAAACATTATGCAGTATTGCAATGAAAAACTTATGTTCGTGACAAATTAATCTAAAATTTGACAGTATGATTTTCATACTGTCAAATTTTATATTAACAGCATCATGAATATGTATCTACATAATGTGATTTTCTATTAGTATAATATAAATATTTATTGAATGTATACCATAATCATCAGCATCATGAATACAGCCCAAGAAATGCCGCATCACCAACAGCAAAAATACTTTACTTATCATACGGTTCTCCATAAAAAGCAGAAAAAGAGTACGTTCTACGTGAATTGTACGTATGCAATAAAATAGGAAAGAACATCACTTTATGTAAAAATTTAATTTTCATATAAACTGAAGTGACATATGAACTTGCAGTTTACCCGATTGTAAATGGCTACTACAGTCCGGAGACATCTGCGGTCTGCTTCAAATAAAAAAAGGCTATGGATGATTTGTCACCCCTGAGGACTAAAATATAACGCCTCACAACCTGCAACTATACTGGTTCTCCACTCCCTTCAGACTTAAACTGGTCGTTATCTCTATTTCTGAAGCCCGTCTGGGACCTAATGAAAATTTCTGGTTTTCAAATAAATATTATTCCAACACTGTATTCTAATCTGCCTCTAATGTAATCATCACAAAACCATTAGTAATGGCAGGGGATACGGGCAGCGAACTCAAAATGTCGTGGGTTCGAATCCGCCATTCGACTGTACTCCTAACACAAGCATATTTTTTATTTATTTATTTATTCTGAACAATAAAAATTGTGTTGAATAATTCAAATAATTCATGCATCTTGCATCTTAAAGCTTGCCAGTAGTTAGATGAAATATTTGAAATATTGATAGCATTGCTAATATTTTTTATTTAAAATAACAACATGGAATAAAAGTATGATAGAATGAGCGTGATAACATCAGATCTCATAATATTTTTTATCACACAACACATCTTGTGAGTGTCGTTAGAGATGATTTAAGAAAATTCCTTGAAAAGGACGGTATAACCACTGCTTAATTTTACAAGACGAAGAAGAAAAAAACTTCTAACAGGAAGCAGTCTCAAAGCTATTAGAAATAGACACATGAACCAAATAGGACAGGAAAGCATCAACTTATCTTGTACAGATAATAACTTCAAGCATAACCCCAAAACGTCACAGACAAATTTGGATAAGAGAACGTCATTCATTGGCAATAACACTGTAATAATACAATTAATTTCTAAGATTAAGACATAGATATAATGGGTGCGTTTGGCAGAAAAAAGCGCTAGCAAGCGCTTACAAGCGTTGAAATAGTTTTCGGCCAGGACACGATTGCTACTTTAGTAGCGCTGACACAGCCATTTTGCTTATTTAATTTGTTTGTTTTGAAGTAGAGTTTATAAGTTGTTTTGTGCAATATTTTAGATTTAAGTAATATAATTACATGAATAAACATATACATGTTATTAAAAATTCATGATTGGTAAGTTTTTAATATGAATACTTTACAAAAATATGTTTAAATTAGGTTAGGTTCCCCGGTTAAAACCAACATCGTGTCCTGGAGGAAAATAGCTACTTACGATTTGACAGCGCTTACCGCTTACGATCGCCGTTTTGCTTACAAGCGCTTGCTAGCGCTTTTTTCTGCCAAACGCACCCAATGTTTAATAGGGCTCCCATCTAACATCTCATACTAATGCGATGGATAATTACGTACCTATACATGATTGACGTTCAATGTGCTTAAAAGGTAGCTTATTAAATCATTGTAACCTACTACTTTAACATTAGCATACGTGACCTGGTATGATACGATCTCATATAATGAATATACAAAGTTACCACGCAATGGATTTCCGTCGTGTTGAAACCGTACGTTTAAAAAAAATTAATATAGAACTCTTCGGCATATTCCATTCGTTTATAATTCATTTTTACACAATATCAGCGATAATTTCTAAAAGCGTGTTGATCCTCGACAACGCTTAAGCGCTAACCGCCCTACAATCGGATATTATACTGCAACAGGTGTAGCGATAATGAGAGTCATCCACAATACAGGGCCGTTCTAAATATTTTTACGAAGTATTTGCTTTACGAGCCCTGGAAATGCAGTGACTATATTCGAATAGACTATGGGAAAGATCCATAGGGAAAGAAAGAGAATGAATCTTAACGCTTCTCATTAATGATACCGAATTCAAATGCGACGATGCATAAAATATAGAAAGAAATGGAGACATTAAGACGTTTATTCCCACAATTACATCCACACAAAAACATGATAAATCTTATTGTACATTAATCGTTGGTGCGTTTGTTAGTAATCACGCAACTTCTGAACGACTTGACCAATTTAAATGACATGCACACAAAATACTGGTTTTGTCGAGACAAATAAATAGCAAATAAATACGTTTCGAAAAAATCATGTCAATTTTAGCGATAAACTATTAATAATACAGATACAAGTGGATTACCACGGATTCGCCCTGGATTCGCATGGATAGGATCTCTTAATGAGGCGTTATTTAGATTTAAGAAAATGGGAGACGATACGAGCGATAGATTTTTCATAAAAACAACTTCAAGTTTTTAGATACATATGTTATTATCCGATAGGTGGCAAGTAATTAACAAATTCTACATTCATTAACCAAAATTACTCATATACACATCATACGGAATAAGTTGGCTTGAGTTCAAAAAGAAAACCACAAATTCTGATCCGACTCTGTAAAAAGACAGTAGTGACTTCAGAGTTAAAATCATTACATAACCTATCCGAAACGTCTGTCAGACCAGCACGTTATACAGAAATTCGAAAAAAAAATAGAAAATTAACAAAAAACGCAATCATTCAAATATTTAATGTATGTTTCAATAAAATGGCTGAAAAGTCAGCGTTGCATGTATGCCACGGAAGATGAGTAAGCTTTTACTTTATATTAACTGCAAGTTCATTTCAAAATGTTCATATTTACAGGTAATAAATTAAATTTTATAAATTGAAGACGGATTTTTTTTATAGGAAAATGCATAAAAAAATTACTTTGATCAATTTTTTATTTTCTAAATACTTTCAGTGTTACCAAAAAATATTTCTTAAATTAAGATGGGATGGCAGTAAAAGCTTTCTTTTTCACAAAACCTCAAACCAGAACCATCTTATAGTCATAATAAAAACTAGCTCATACAAAGCTTTTACTTTGCCAACTTTACTCCTATAACTTTATATTCAATGTAAGAAAGGTTTACATAATTATTTCTAATACACACTACACATTTAAATAATAATAGTTTTTACGGATTTTATCGCGCATAATTAATTAACTAATCCCCCGTGACCATGAATGTTATAAAGTGCTCGAAACGTCGGCAATATAAAAAAGTTAATATACACGATAAAATCCGTAAAAAAACTAGTATTATTTAAATTTAAGAACGGTTCAGAAAATATACTAAACTCAGATACAGGCAACGTGATTGTTTTTCAAAGAGTCAAACCATCGTCATTATTAGAGACAGACTCTGACGAAGATTGTTTTACAAAGCAAACAGGAGTGGGCCTTCATTAGAAAACAGGTGGTCTGGTCTGGCTGAGGTTAAGAAATGGCCTGTCACTACAAACATGGTTGATATGTTTGTAGAGTCACAAATTATCTTATTGCCTCCTGCTTTGTAATGAAAATAATGTGAAGATGTAACAAAGCACATGAAAGAGTGCAATAAAACTTAGCTCTGGTATAACTTCTGTAATTCAGTGCATAATATAGCATACACGTGGCGTAGAGGATGAATGAATGAAAACTAATTTCGATGCAAGAAATTATTCTTTTACTGTATGGCTTCTGTTGACAGAACTCTGTCAAACTCAATCAGAATCAAAATCAATCAGAGTCAGTGAGAAATAAATGAAAATTATATCAAGAGTTCCAACTTCAGCGAGCGAGAGGATTCAAAATCTACAACAACACATTTTTAATAACCGTTTTTTTTTCTTTTTTTTTCCCTACACTAAGATTTTCTCCTGTACCGTGGGAGCAGTTTACAAACATAAATTGCGCAAGGACAAACATTCAGACTCGGAACAGTTATTTGTAGGCCATACAAATACTTGTTCCGTGCGGGATTCGAACCCGCGACCCGCAGCGCAGCCACTCATTACTAAGCCACTGCGCCACGGAGTCGTCGTTACCAATATTATTAACAATTATACAATTTTATATTATTAGTATTTTTTTTTACAGAATAGGGTGACAAACGAGCACACAGTCCACCTGATGGTAAGTGGTTGCTGCGGCCCATAGACATCTACATCTATCCTCCATTAAAAATCAAAATGCAGATGCGTTGGCACCCGTGAGGACTGAGATGGAATGCCTCGTTTCCAGTAAAAAGGGTCTCCGGTTCTCTACACTCACCATACGAAATACAGCAGCATTAAGCTACTATTTCACGCTGGTATTCTGTGAGAGCGTGGTCCTTCCCCGGTCGAGCCGACCCATTCGTGCTACAACTATACTACTAATATAACTGCAGCATGGCTCTACCACGTATAATGTATGAATATAAGTATGAATAAAATCCATAAATATTCACAAAGGGAGTAAACAGAGACAACAAAAATGGAATATTTACAGGACGCGGGATGTTATTGGTAAGCGTAGAGAATATGAAAGATTAGGTCATTCGAAGGACAGATAACTGTCAGATCCTTCGTCAACCCTACATTATCAGATTGAGCTATCTCTAATCGTAAGTTTAGCCAAGTGTACAGGAGAACTAGCATAACCAAAGCAGAAACGACAAGCAATTGAGGTTATAAAATGGTGATATTGAAAGAAACATGGTTTTAAACGGATATCAATTTGGACATTGCAATAATACCTAACTTAGATTGGGGCCAATAAAGCTACCACGAAGACAGTAAGCTTGAGATAATATAAGAGGTTATATGCATAAAGTTTTTATTTGGGAAGAGAGCGGATTTTGTAGTTTTAGGCAGGACACTCAATAAGTTTTGAGATATACAAAAAGTATTCTAGATATTATTAATATTTATTTTACATCTTTTCAAAATATTCTCCATCATGCTCTACACAAAGTTACATTCCCCTAAACCAACTCTCAAAACACTTTTGCCATTCTTAATCTGACAGGTCGGAAATCATTTCTTCGTAGGCAGCCACTGCTTCTTTGGCGCTTGAAAAAAACTTCTTTTAGTTTTTCTTTGACTCTTGAGAACAAAAAGAAATCACAAGGAGCTAAGCCAGGGGTGTAGGGTGGGTGATTTAGAGTTTCAACACCAGATTCCTCAATAAATGCCTTTGTTCTAAGGAAGGTATGTGAAGAGGCGTTATCGTGATGCAGCATGATTCCCCGAAGCCCGGTTTTAGGTCTTCTCTCCCGCACAGCTTGAAAAGCTTTGGGTAATGCAACTGTAGTTTACCATTCAGAGTTGACTGACCTACAATTTTACAGCAGTGATGTCGTCAAATGTCCGCTCCGCTAAAAAAAACCCAGCCACCATTTTTTTGCCGAAGTTGCGAGGTCTTTTGCAGTTTTGTCGTTAACTGTCCTTCTGAGTAGAGCCATACCAATGATTGCCTTTTATTTTCCGGATCATATAGATAGATTCATGCCTCTTCACCAGTAACAATTTACTGAAACGCCTAGATGCGCCGTTTTCAAAACGTAGACGCATTTCATGGCACCAATCCACACGAGTCTGTTTTTCGCTTTCGGAGAGCAAACGAGGGATCCATCGACAACAAAGCTTTCTCACTCTAAGATGTTGATGTAGGATGGTATTAATACTCCTCGAACTAATGCCTATTACCTTTTCGATGTCCTGATGTAATATTATTATATATAATAAATAATTTTACCCTTTTTAAATTCATCAAACCACCCAAAAACTGTTGCGCGTGATGGAGATGAGTCCCCTAATGCTGATTGTAACCGTGGTAAACTTAGTTGTTCGGTTAAACCAAATTTAAAATCATAATAGATCATAGCGCGCAAATGTTCACGATTAAGATCCATCATTCTAATTTAAATGAAAAGCGCGGGAAGCATTGCAGAAAAATTAATAGAACTTTGTTTTTTTTTTTATATTGAGCAAATGGCTTATGGAGTTCTATTTTTAAATAAATTTGTTTTATAGAAACACGGGTGCGTTCCATTTTTAAATTTCGAGCATCTCAAAACTTATTGAGTGACCTACGAAGCTAAATAGTCTGCAATTTCATTACCCTGAATTACGCAGGGACCAGGTTCTTTGAGTGACTGGGGGCCGGACATATTAAATTTCGTTGATCGATCGAAATTTCGATTAATGCGGTTTTGTGCCTAATGTAATTCTTTGCGAAATAGGTACGCATATTGAAGAACACAAAAGCACAAAAATATCACATAATTAGACATCACACAACTGCGAAATGGCACGTTGAGTAAGAGTGCTAATAATTGAAGACATTGCAAAGAATATTGATAGATTATATTAAAATGACAGACTGACACAATCATTAATATGGGACAGTTGCCAAATCAGCTCGTGTAGCGTTTACGGTAGACGCTTTGTCGAGGAACATGAAGAAAAATGAGTGATAGATTTTGTGAGATTTTTCATGCAGATTAAGAAATGTTTGCACTTGCTATTATTACTTGATGTATGGTTATTGCTAGGTGTCATACAAGTGACAAGTCTGGGCGCAATATTTGCATGCGCGGACTTTTTACGCGTTTTTAGTCAAGTAGTAAAAACAAAAAAAAGTAATTTTTAACATTTTTGTCCGTCTGTTTGTTCCGGCTATTCTACGAAACAGCTAGACCGATTTTGACGGGACTTTCACTGGAAGATAGGTGTTGTTATAAGGAAGTAACTAAGATGACTTTTATTTTAGAAAAAGAATTAGGGTTACGCGCAAAAAAATTAAAACCCATGAAATCCAATCGCAATAAATTCCACACGGGTGAAGACGCAGGAGACACCTAGTTTTTAATATTTATGGCTAATCTGATATGAAATTTTTTGAATTTTTTCTTTTAAGCTATTGCATAGCTTTTATCGCGGGCCTTGAGCGCGGGGACCGAATCCAGAAATTCCGTAACGAAAAAACCTCACGCTCCCCACTCCGACGGGCACGGAGGTGTGGCGTTGAAAGCCGTGCATCGTCTAACGTCGTTTCAGTTCGGCAGACTTCGGCACTCGGCAGACTTCGGCACGGTGTTTGTGTGCGTGCGACTAGACGTATGCGTGTACACTAGCTGCTAACTCAATGATAAAAATTCCTGAATAACCTACATGTATTGTAAGATATTAAAAATATTTTAAACAATATTAACTTCTCATTTATTCAATAAGAGAAAAAAAATTGTTTTCTTATCGGTCACCACGCTCAAAAAGTGTAACTTAACTGCATAAATAAAATAAATAAATAATTATAATTGCATAAGTTGATAAAAAATGCTATGCAATAGCTTTACCGCGGCAGTCACCGAGTGCCACACGTATTTTTTTTTTAGAGAATTTAATAGGTAGCTTTTAACTCTTTGGTGTTTTTATACAAAAATACCTATATCCAATATCTTGATATATTACACTAAAACAGAGTATGTTTCGTAACCTAACATATAATTTACTTTTTTGAAGACATGTTATAAGGGCTAGAAGTTACTTTCTTTTGAGTCACATTGTGACCTCAAAACAACTTTTCTCATTTCCTCTGTACCAGTAATGCAGAAACTGAACTCAGAAAACAACACGAGATTCTGTATCTCATGAGTTAATTCAAAGGGCGACGGATGCAGTCATCAAAGATGGAAGAAAAATAAAAATTCTTGCTAAAGAATTAGATATTTATCACATAACACTACACAGGTTTATGAAAAAGCTAAAATATGGGGTAGAAAACGTTACGGTTGGCTAAAAAAAACATTGGCCTTTAATGAAGAACAGGAAAATAAATTATCTGTTAAAATCTGCATCTCTCTCTCTCTCTTTCTCTCTCTCTCTCTCTCTCTGACAAAGAAAAGGCGTCTTAGAAAGTCGGCAAAAGTAACAGACAGGCCAGAAAAAGAAGCCTTAGCAGACGAGCAAACCAATATAAGGAAAGTGAGGACTGAGAAAGCAGAAGCAAGAAAAAAAAGGAAAAGGATAGGGAAACGGGGCAAGAAAAGAGAATTCTGTTAAGCAACAGGTTAACGAGCGGAGGAAGTTCTGATGATGAAGAGCATAGTTTAAAATATTATTGTCCAGTCTGCTGTGACAGGTATTCCAACTCACGTTCTGGTGAAGAATAAGAACAGTGTCAAAAATGTAAAAACTTGGCCTTATATAAAAAATACGTACTTGTACTGTGTACATATTTGTCAGAATTGTCAATCTATAGAAATTTGTGATGATTTATTAATGTTTTTTTTTTGTTATTTCCTTTCAAACAAGAAAGAGACTTTCTGATATGATTGAAAGTAAAGACTGAACTAATTTATCAAGGCTGATTAGCTATTAAATCTGTTAATTATTTGTGTAATACGTAATGGTGTAATAAACCTTTAAGAAAAAACCATATGTTAAAACTTAAATATGTTTAGTTTATAAACAATTTAAGAAAAACTACTGATTATTGTTATAATAACTGATTAAGATATTGTTACTACTTAAAAATTGTTTTTATTTATAAATTATAAATATTGATATAAATCCCGTAACAACTTAACCCCATCATATTAACAACTAGCCCCATGACGGGGTAAATTGTTACTTTATGGCTTTATATATTGTAATATTGAAATTAAAAAACGCCCCAAAAACCCTTCTTCATTTACAATAGAAAACCTTTCAACAATCTTTCTTTATATTAGATATATTTTTGATCAGCTATATTTTTCTTATGTAATTATTATGTTACATCAAAAACGGAACTTTTAGCTCCGCTCTACCACAATTTTGTTTTGTCATTCAATCGTACGAAAGTAAATTTACAGCCCATAAACGGTCTGCAAATTTACTTTTGCATCATTCAAACACTATAATAATCACACTCCTGGCACAGGCCTCCTTTTATAACACCTGGTAAAATCAGCACTTAAAATACTGCAATTAACAATTTAATTGAAGCCGGCGGGAATCGCACTCGGTTGCCGGTGTACTGTGATTTTTATAGCGATCGCTTAGCCCCTGAGCTACCAGGGCTCAATAATATAATATATTTAGACTATATTTGACGTATAAAATATCTCATTAAAACCTATATCCACCTAATATAATATCATAATCGCTTTACAAATAATCACTTACAGTATTGGATCGAGGAGTGCGGATAACTTTCTCCTATGTCGTTATTAGCCCCATAATAGGCAAGTAAAACTTAGACAAAGTGGACCCTTATTAGGAAATCCAATCTACTATCTATACTGAGTCATTCGTCTGATCACGAACTTATCACACACCCAGCTGCGGTGCTCTATGCACGCGTATGTACTTTTACCTAACTAGCTCTCAAATAACAAGACTCCGTCGACTTCTGATTTAGTGAAATACAGCCATACATATGTTTTATTTCAAAATCGTACTGTTTGTTTTTGAAGTGAAAACTTCTTTAGCGGCGTTGTACACTTTTTTTGTAATGGGTAAAAAATGTTAAACTCGCATCAGGAGTCAGGACACGTGACCTGATCGAAAATTCGTAAGACGGTCAGCTATCATAAACCGATCGTATCAGTTTTAGAGATTGGCGATGATGGTTCTGGTAATAATGATGGTGAAAAAGTCGTCGAAATTATGGATGGAAGTTGATTTTTCTGAGAGATAAGCTTTTTAATGTTTGTGTGCGCAATAAATAAATATTGTATTCTACCACATAAATGATAGTACTTTTATACTGATAATTAAAGCAATTTGTGTAAAATTATTCCCTAACCATTCCAAAATATCAAAAATGCACAACGTTAATATTCAAGTTTTCATTTCTGCCGGCACTCCCGGAGTGCAATTCGTCGTTTTGTTTGTTGTCGTTGACATAATTTATTCTCTATAGATCTTTTTCTAACGTTTGATGATGGCCCGCGGACGTTTCAATTACATACTATATTTTAGATCGGTCGTTTGTATCAGCACAACAATTGACGCCTACGCAGATTACATCTTCTGCTGCTTCTTTAGCCCATAAAAGCACACTACTTGACATGGGGTTCACCCGTTATTGAGGGGATTTACGTTAATTGCCACCGTGTTAATTGCCTGGTTAATTAGCAAACGTAGAACGACACGTCTCGCACCTTTGACGCCGCTCCCCGTCTCTGTGATTATATTTTACGACTGGCGTAAACGGAATGGTTAACGGTTGTACCGAGCTATTGGAAGCCATTAGATCTTATTAGCGTTTCTCACAGTCGTATCTTATGGCACCTACGCGAGGAACACCTTTTATTCCGGTCGGAACTAATAGTAAAAGAAATAACAGCCGTGTAACAACACAAGAGTTCAACACGCCGCCCCAATGCATTGGCGGACTACTCAGAATTTCCTCAGAATATGTTTTCTGAGGTAAAGAGATTTTCCATTATGATTTTTTATATTTACACGAATACTACATATTCAATTTAAAAAAAAAAAAAACTAATTTTAGCGCCTTTAATTTGATTTATTTTTAATTCCCGACGTTTTGGATGCTTTACAGCACCGATAATTTTTAACTCAGGTTACCCTCAGCTTTTGAATGTTTTTTGGTCCGACCTAGGCAGAACAAGCTTTCAGTATATAAAGGTTCTAGCTGTGTTGGTTTAAATTTTATTATTTATAGGTTGGGATCCTATAAATAATAAAATCTTAATAATCAGATATTTGGCAGGCGTATTGAGAACCGATGATAATACAATAAATAATAGAATCAGGCTTTTCTTTGCAGACAACCATTATATTATTAAAAATGTTAAAATTAATTAATTAAGATCTCCGTAAAAAAAAACGAATGTTTCTTACCAAGTTTAAGTGAAGGCGACAGGTGCTCTTCATATAAAGTGAGACAGAACATTTTTTATTTTTTAGGCGGATTAAAGCTAATTAATTTTTAACTTCCTTAATACAATAAATTCACAGTGCGCGTTCATTTTTATAAACTGCTTATTATTAAATTGAAATTAAATTTAGATTTCACAGTGTGTGATAAGATTTTGAAATGTTTTTAAACACGACTTTAATACGAACATTATTCATCATTTACTGCTGAAATATTTTGTA
This sequence comes from Parnassius apollo, assembly GCA_907164705.1. Classification (NCBI taxonomy): domain Eukaryota; kingdom Metazoa; phylum Arthropoda; class Insecta; order Lepidoptera; family Papilionidae; genus Parnassius; species Parnassius apollo. The sequence continues at coordinate 8,161,673 of CAJQZP010000295.1, forward strand.
TCTATGACCTTTTGGATTGATTGCAGCAGTAGATAAATGCTATATTAAGTAATAAAATAACATCTTTCGCCTTTTAAATGCTGCAATACATCTTGTTAGCATTGTTTAAAATATATGAATACAGATAAAATCTATTCTATTTAAAAATTTTCAATTGATGAAACAGTCAGTATAACTTTTACATTATTGTAATGCAGAATGTTTTATTTACTGTATTTTAGTATTCTACTTTACTAAGTGTAAATTAAATTGTTTTTTAAACCATCTAGAATTCAACACAATCATAAAAATTTGCGGTAGGTAATAATAATTGTTGCCGCATAAATATGATAATACTACGCTAAATAAATTTAGCATAGTATTATCTATATTTTATATATATATTATAATATGGGGTAGTACATATCCTAACACCGCACCTACGCGGTTAAAAATATTACGTAAAATTAATGACAAAATAAAGATTATACGTTTTTTAACTTCTATATTTGTCTAAGGCGCAAGTTTCTGTAGGAAGACGTTATCAGATCAGCATTTATTTAACGAAATAACACTGTCTCAAGCTGTCAATATTGACTAAACCTTAGGTTAGCTTGGGGCGCACTACAAGCCCGTCAATCAAGCAGTGGGGTGCAAAGAATTTGGTGTTGAACGAAAAATTATAGTAGAACGATGAGCCACGGGGTGGTAATTGTTATTAATATGTATACTAATAATTAATTCCATTACGCTGATGTTTAAACATGTTTTTTTTTCCAATGGCATCAAGTCAATACATATTATCCTAAAATTTCAACGACTAAATGAACTTCTGAGATGGCATCATCCCATTTTTTTCGGCGAGTGTCTGCATCCAAAGGCTTTATATATTATAAGAATTTCTTTACAAGTTTCTCATAACGTTGCAATAATCCCTAGACAGGTGACGTTAATAATAAAATAGGTAACCTTTCCCTTTGCAGGGAGAATTGTCAGTGGCGATTACGTTAAATCCTTTTGGTATTAAAGATGTCTAATAATAAACATTAACGTTTTGATTAGCAATCGAGGATAGATGTAGATGTCTATGGGCCACAGCCGCCATTTACCATCAGGTGGAGTGTGAAAAAAACTATCTAGGCTATTCATAACAGTGACCGATTTTTTTACGATTTTTATTAATTTTATTTTTGTCATAATAGTGATGTACAACTCTAGCCGATTTCTATCACGGCGGTGTATAGTACCGGAAGCTTACAACTATGCCGTAGATATTGAAGTACTACACTCGCACTCGTACCCTACCTGGTCAATCGTACGCAATTTAATTTTAACTAGAAGATCGTAAAGCGAGAACGTAGCAGTTAACAATCACTGTTCTGGTTGCACAATCAGTTGTCAACCCAAAAACCTGTTTCGACACACACGTTGGCTCCGGCTGTAATTCTAAGCCTAAATCTCTCTCTCTCTCTCTCTCTCTCTCTCTCTTAAAGCCTGAAAGAAGTACTCTGCGGAGTTGTCACACTACAAGAGTATATCTCAGAAATAAATGATTAAATTATCCGCAACCTTAACATTTTATAAAAACAGCAAAAATGAAAATGCATTAACACGTCAGCGAATGCAATAAAAGAACTACCAAAAACAAACTTTTAAACTTACGCTTACTAAAACAACCGAGCGAGCGATCGAAAGGAAAGTAAATCAGAAATAGAATCAATAAAAATAATGTGAGATATAAAACAGACGAATGTGGTTTAGCACGACTGGTCGTAAAGCACGGCACCATCATAGGGCCAGAGGTTTCAGTGGCGCCAACATTAATTTTAATTAGTTTTTGGCTGCGGTGCTGCAGTTTCGAGCGGGTTCGAATTCCACAAGGAAAAACTGTTTTTATGACGTACAGATATATAAAACATCTCCACAAATCGGAAGAGATTCGTAGTTTATGAGTTTTAAGCATTTTAAGGAAAAAATAAAACAAAATTACAACGAAAGGCGTGCTGACAAAATTCATAACGAGAATATTGCCTTGACTTGCAAAAGATCGTTCGCAAATAAGTTATAAGCATGTGAATTCTTTATAAATGTAAATTATTCTTTAACAAAAGAATAATAATAAAAATACTATTTTTCGGCATTGTGTAACAACGAATTAGAGAAAAAAAATTCTGATTGGAGTAATATCCAACTTCAAGAGAAGGATTTGTATGTATATAATGCAATATGTTCATTATTTTTGATGTTTTTATTTATTTAATAGATTTTACTTCAGGGGTGGGTCACATAAATTTGAAGATATTACTCCACACCTAAGGTAGCCAAAATAAGGAATAAAGTTTTAATGTAACTATTTTAGACGATATTGATATTTCTCTGCACTCGCCACACGAAACACAGCAGCATTAAGCTGCTGTTTTACGCTGGTATTCTATGAGAGCGTGGTCCTTCCCCGGTCGAGCCGATCCATTCGTCATAAAACTATAATATAGATGCAGCGTGGCTCCACCACGTATAACTACATAAAATACGTTGTTACCTCTGAGAACTAAGATGGCTCTACTAAAGAGAAAGAAGAAAAGCTCTCTATTCCCTTCAGACCGGAACGAAAAATTTTTTTTGTTCTTTTATCTAAAAAAACGTTACCTCCACACTAGGATTTTCTCCAGTATCGTGGGGGCAGTTTATAAAAATAAATTTCACAAAGACAGACATACAGACCCGGAACAATTACTTGTAGGCCATACAAATACTTGTTCCGTACGGGATTCGAACCCGCGGCCCTTAGCGCTTTAACTCATTGCTAAGCCACTGCGCCACGGAGCCGTCAAAATATAGGTACAGTGTGGTATCTACCTAGACGAACTCTAGCAGTTTTTTTCTTTTTTGATGGTTTTCGAACACATACAGAAAGACAGTGTTGTAGAGAACATATGCCTCGAGTAATCATAACCAGCTCCCCGAGGACTGGCTTATTTTATTATATTTATTCTTTTTTATGCACCACAATACAGAAACATCAAGTACAATTAAAACTAAATTAAAGTATGTACAATAGGCGGTCTTATCACTCTGAAAGTGATTTTTTCCAGACAACCTTTGCGTAGAGGAATGATGCAAACAAAAGTTAAAATAGAGGGGGGCATACAAAATAATAATAAAAATATAATAATACATACAAATAAAGATAAATGAAAATTATATATAAAATATCATATAATGGATTAAATGAAAAGAGTACGAGAAAGGTAAAGTAATTTATCTAATAGCGTTCTAAATACATAATACGATTTAACAAGACTTTTGAAAGAGTGAAGAGATTTAGCACGACGAATATGGAGAGGTAAGAGATAAAGGCTTACTGTGTAGAAAAGCGATCACTCGAGATTAGAAAAGGGGGGACTCCTTTTCTAGTTATTAACAGTAAAGTTTAAAGGTAATTTATCTATAAACAAATAAACAACAACCACTTTTGCCTTTAGTTTTGGCTAATTGCATAGTGCATTACATACATGTTTTACTTAACTAAAGAATAATTATAGAATTTCGAAATCTCGAGGACAAATTATATAATGAGAACAATTTTCAAAATTAACGCATGTACTTATAAGCATGTGCTCTCTTTACCTTTTGCTTTAAAAGGAACAATATAACTCTGACAAAAATGGTTACTAAGCCCACGCATTGTGTAACTCATTGAAAGGCGTATCCGTATAAACTAGATCATATCTTCCATCTGAGACATTCGTTTCGGTGATCAAATAAATACTCAGTTTCTAGCTGTTCCTCAATGCGGCCAAAGTCGGAACGAGATGTACGTAATGTTTTCATGTAACCGAAATGTATATGCACGTACATCTATTTTCTATTAACTTTTGGCATCAACTTAACCAGTTACAAACGTAACGCTTGACAATTCTACTATACCTAAAAGTTCCATAAGTATAGTAACTCAAATATTTTAGCTTAAGATTACATCGGTAATCATTAGTTAATCGTCACAAGAATATTACTCAAACTACTAATGAAACTACAAATGGATGCTTTATTTGTAAAAGGAAACAAGTCAGATTTTTGTGTTTACTGCACATAATTCAAATTGTTAAGATTCCTGTAGTTTATTGTATATTATGGTATTATGCGAGTATTATATAACATTTTAAATTCTTAATAGGGTGGTATATGGTGTTTTATCGTTCTCATGATTGTTTATGTGGCATTCCTTGCGCGAGACCTATGACCAGCAGTGGACTTGTGAAGGGCTGTAATAATAATGATGAAGACAGTCCAATTCAAAAATGATTATCTTACAACGTCACAGAATAACAACAAATATACAAAGAAGTAAGATCGACGATAGCGTCGCTTCTTCTTTGCATATTTGTTCTTATTCCGTGAAATTACACAAAAATATAAATAAAAACGCACTTTACACTTTGCACATGCACTTTGCACAGGCACTTTACCCATGCACTTTACTTTAAGTACAGTCGCTTTAATTGAAAAGATAGTTCAATCAAAAATATTTATAACTCTTATCCAAATAATTTATTACAAACAACGAATGTTGTCAATATAGAAGTAAAAAAAACCTTGTAAAGTACTATATTATATTATGAGAGACATCCTTACTAATAATCAACTTAGAAATATCCCTTTCCAACTAGATAAATCAAATAAGAATGTAGAAACTCTCTTAAAATGTATTACGGCAAATTAGAAGGCGACTTCCGCGTCCCAAACTGGCCGCCCTCAGCTTGGCTGGCGGAAAAAAGAAAGCACTATGAAAAATAACAGCGGCTTTCCGCCTTTCCGCCGTCCATAAAACTGTGTTTGTTTTGGTGGGAAATAACGCTTTGGAATTCCTTTAATTCTAATTCGAACTCAGTAACGGCTTTCGCTTCGTTTGCTTTATTACGCATACATAAATAAGAGTAATCGGTTGCGTAAGGAATCACAAACCACAAAAATAGCAAAGACATTGTAAAACTAAGAAAACAAAACCACGTTGAATAACGATGACAAGATGTCCTGGCATAATGACTTGGCTTCGTTGAAAAGGAAACGTGACGTTTCCTTAAGGACCGTCTTCTTTTATTTAAGTGCCGTTACAAAAGATTTTCTCACCTAATAGTTTTACGAAACCGCAACTTTACATTTTCCAACTTCGAAGAACTATCATTCCGAAATTGTTTTGCTGTAATCCTTGTAATTGAATAGTGTATGTACCATATAACGAGTATGGGCAAATATTTAAGAAAATGTTTCAAATAATGCATTCATTGAAAGGTACACGTGGTAGAAGCACGTTGCAGCTACTCGTATATTATGATTATAGCATGAATGGGACGGCTTGACCGGGATAAGATCACGCTTTCACAGAATACCAGCGTGCAACGATGTAACGAGGCATTAAAAAAAATTCAGCATAGGATTTTAAAGACTGATTTGTATTTAGATAATTTTTGCGCGCATTTATAACAATAATCGTACGCGTTAAATTTGGTTCTCTTCAATATATCGCCAATTTAGTAGATAAACCCCTGTCTAGGGCGACTATACTTAATATATGGTCACAACATATGCTTGCAAACGACACTTTTCGCAGTATTTCTTACCCTATTATTCGGTTACCCTTCTACTCTTACTGACCGCATTTCTATAGCATTACTTAGCATTTTACTCTCATGCTTCTTCTGCCACACCCAACTTTCACTACCATACACTAAAGTAGGGACTAACACAGCAATGTGGATTGCCATAATAAATATTGACATTTAAGATATTTAATATTGATAACATTGTAAAGTTATAACTAGTAAATTATACAGCACAAAACTGCCGTTTGGTGGTAGCGTAAGACACTCCATCTTATCAATACCTACCTTACGACACCCACGAGGCGCCCTACCGAGGAAGGCCCTACCTTTACCCTGTATAGTAATGCTAAAAATATGTAATAGCTTTCGATAAAATGCGATATCAGGTGTAACTACTCACGCTGGCGATGGGGAGCAAAGACAATACATCATCTACTGATGCGATGTGGTCTCCAATGGGAGGGCTGATGAAGAAGAATATAGGACATTTATAAACGTAATCGTTATGTGACAAAAACTCGAAAGCAAGATCGCTATTTTAGCCACAATACAAGTTTCTACAAAGAAAAACGGGACTTTTGGTTTCTTTCAAACAAAAGTGCTATAAGTAATATCTCTGAAATTACGTTCTTATGGGTAATTGATCTGGAAACATTTATTTTAAATACGCACTGTCTCAATGGGTAATTATTTGGACATAGCGAAAGTTGTTTAAGACATAGTCTTGTTTTATTTGGTATTTTCATGTCGTGTGTATACCCATAGGATACTATAATATTTGTGTATTATAGTATTCTACGTGTATACCATACTGATATTATTTGCTTTATTACTACAGACTTTTAACTATTTTTTTGTTTTTCAATGACATTCGTTCAATTGATATTTCTATATTTTTGTATAATGGTCAAGAAGACTTACGTTTTACATTCCAATTATACGAACAGGTGCTGCATTTTATAAAAATCGTAAAACGACACTATTTACTTACTGACATTAAAGCAACAAAATAAGTGACAGAATAAGTGAGTTTTTTATTTTTCGAATATCGGCCATTGTGAACACTTTCGAGACACCACATGTCGCAGGTGAATGCACCTGTAATGACAGCAAAAGTGCTCTCAACACGTTGAATGCACACTGCAGCTTCTAGATTATATCGAAAACTTTATATCCGCAATTACTCTGAGACAGATACATGAAGAAGTCACTAAATGAAGAACCCCATGCGTATTACGCACTATAATTACAAGTTTTAAAGGTCACAATGTAAACTTTACCTACATTTTTTGGACTTCGTTCAGTCCAAATGTTCCTAAAATCTTCCTAAAGCCATTTGTCGATTTAGGTAAATTGATAATGCGATTTTAACATCAGGAACTATGCAAAACAAATTATAGTCTGCATATTTTAACGTGGTATAGCTACTCTATATAGGTACACCACGGATGGATCGGCTCAACCGGAGAGGGATGACTCTCACACAATGCTAGTGTAAAATAGCAGCTTAGTGTTGTCATGTGTTCATGCGTTCGTATGATGGATGTAGAGAACCGGAGATCATTTTTACTGGTAACGAGATATTCTATCATAGTCTTCAGGGATGAAAACTGTAGTTTTTAAGTGAAGAGATTTTTATATTATGCATGACAATGCCGGTCCCGTGCCGCTAGGATAGTTTATGATTTCCTTTAAGGGGATGGTATCAGATGAATGGCTATGAATGGCCAGCCTGCTAACGGTTTTGACCTCAATCCCTGCAATTATCTCCGTGATTTGAAACTAGGTACAAAGCATGCTAAAAAGCATAAGTAATATGTATCTTGCTGTTAGGAACAGAGAGAATTGCCAAAAGTTACAACAAGATATAGATAGGGTGGTAGCCTGGAGCTAACATTCTAACTTACAATTTAACATCACGAAGTGCATAACTATGACCAGCCGTGTACTATCTCCAGTTACGTACCAATACCAGATTAACGGGGTACCAATAGCGAACCTGTGTCAAAAGTCAAAGATCTAGGGGTTAATTTCTCCTCTAAACTAGAATTTGGAGAGCATATAACCAAAATCTGTAAGAAAACCTACAGAAATTTGGGATTCGTACTACGGGTAGCTAAGGACTTCACTAATATGAAGGAAGTTATTACATTATATAATTTTTTAGTGAGGAGCCAACATGAAACTAAGTATAGTATAGATAAGAGAAGAGTGTGGTTTGCAAGATGATGTTGTGACCAGGATTAAGAAAGGAATGCTTCGGTGGTTTGGTCATGTGGAAAGAATGGATGAGGAAAGAGTGACAAACAAAATTTATGTTGCAGAAGTGAATGGCAGAGTCGGAAAGGGACGTCCTAGGCGAAAATTTATCGACCAAATTGGCGATTTATTGAAAACGGGCCAAATTAGGAGTACCCTTAACCGACGAGCATGCATGCGTAGATGTATGGATGTGAAGGAGGCGAGAGAGGTGTGTCAGGATCGTGCCAAATGGAAGTCTGTAGTCTCTGCCTACCCCTCTGGGTGACAGGCGTGAGTGTTTATGTATAGTATCATGTTGGAGAGAGTGCAGATTATATTTATTAGTATATCAAAAAATGTATGGAGTATACCCATTTTACCCAAATAAGTATCCTACTTTATTCACCTTAGGTATAGTAGAATACAATGAGCTAAAGGTTAGGAGGAATTTAGCGCTTGTTTCATATATCTTTAAGGTGATGAGGGGAAAGATTCACAATCCAGATGTATTGCAACAAGTGCGCATATGTGTTCCGGACAGATACGTGTGGCGGCGGCGGCGGCCGCAGCTGCTAGCTGTGCCGCACGGTCACACTTAGCTGGTGACTGAAGTGCCGTTTACGCGCGCCCTCCATATCCTCAACCGTATAGCAGAAGACATAGATATATTTTGTTGTACTCTGGGTGGGTTCATAGTAAGAGCTCTATTTGAAATTAGTTATGGTCCTACTGTGATATAGATACGGTGTTTGAAATAGCAATAAGTACATATTTATAATCGAAAATTATTAGCTTGTAACGGTGTAGTTGGAGTTGGTAAAAATAGTTGTCTACATTATCGCATTAGGTGATAAACCTGTAAAGATAATTGTATAGTGGGAAATAAATAAATAAATAATATCCGCACTGTCAACAAATTTTCATAGATACTCAAAAGTTTAAAAATATATGTATCACCACTATCGACTTCCTATTTGGTGCCTATTAAAGTGATACCTAGAAAATTTTCTGGTTTTTTCTATTTACTTAACATATTTTTTTAAGTTCTACAGATTACAAAACAAAATTTTGGTATATGGTTTTTGACTATATGACCTTGAATTGTATAAAAGGAAAACACGATATCATGTAATTTTCTCGACAGAAAAAAATTGCAAAGTAGGCTCAAAATATTTACATTTCTCCATGACACCACAAGATTCTTACGAATAAGTTCATGGAATTATTTTTAAGGTATATGATGAGGAACCCTTATCATTGATTATACCTTTGTGTTCGAATTCAAAACATACAGACAAAGCGATCGGACCCTTCGGGCCTTAAAACTTAAAAAAAATATTGATTGGTTTCAAATTTAGGGATGTTAAAAATTATAATTCTTCTACAATAAATACCTTATTTGTAGATTGTCGCTTTTGATTCAAGTATTTTCAAGAATATACATGTTACTCAAGTTACAACTTTCATAACATGAGGCTAACAATTTTATTTTAATGACATAATGTTCATATTTATGATCACATAAAGTTTATGACAGTATTGAAATAAGCGGAATAAATACTGCAATATCAAAATGTTATCATCATCATCATCATTACAGCCCTTCACAAGTCCACTGCTGAACATAGGCCTCCCCCAAGGTATGCCACAAACCACGGTCCTGAGCCACCTGCATCCATCGACTTCCTGCATGTCTTACCAGGTCTTCACTCCATCTAGTGGGGGGGTTGACCTACACTTCGCCTACCGGTACGAGGCTGCCACTCGAGAACCTTTTTTCCCCAACGCTTGCAGGTTCTTCGAGCTATATGGCCGGCCCATTGCCACTCATTTGGTTGGTTCTACTGCGGATATCCTCATTTCTAAGTTTATCACGCAGAAAAACCCCGAGCATAGCCCTCTCCATAGGTCGCTGAGCGACTTTGAGCGTCCTCATACGGCCAGCAGTGAAGTACCACGTCTCGGTTCTGTCGATCATCACTGGCAACACGCACTGGTTGTACAACTTAGTTTTCAGGTTTTGAGGTATACCTGACGAGAAGATGTGTCGTAAATTCCCGAAATATCAAAATGTATTAAACAGGAAATTGGAAGTATCTCAGGCCTTTCTTATATTACTTTTCGTCGTATTAAAAAAATAAACATGTTGCACCAAAATAATTATAAAAACTTTGTATTTAGCAGGCGTAAATACGACTGCGAAATACAAAGCAAAACGTTCAATGGTAACTAGCATTGACTTCCCAAATGTATTGAGCACAAACGAAACGGTTCTCTCTAATCTAGTCAACTCATCGTTGACCAATAAAATTGGCCTAGAACGAGAAAACGTTTATCCCTTAAACGTTCTCGATATCAATCATATCTTGGTGTTTATCGCCGTTTACGGCAAAAGCACACATTTGTCGTGATCTACCACAATCGCTTTCTCAAACGTTCAAACAGAATGGACAAACGGATTTACAATATTGCATCGCTACTATATTCGTTCAATATTAACCTAATTTAACGATCACAGTGTAAAACAATCCGAGAGACTATTCCCGATAAGTTTTAACGAGGGAATAAAGGCTTACATTGTATTGTAAATTGTAAAGTGTGCCGACTTGTGTAATGTATTGGAAAGCCGCACTTACGCGGCCAGAACATCTGAATGGCGATACGGTGTCGGTCATGTTATTTACTGTCGTAATGTGGTTTAAAACAAATCTCTTAAACGGCACTCATCTAATAATACTGTAGTAATCATTTACATAAATTAAAAAACGTTTCGAAAATAGATTTGAGTATAAATGTGGCAAACGAGCACACAGTCTACCTGATGGTAAGTGGTAGCTGTTGTCCATAGACATCTACATCTATCCTCGATAACGAATCTAAATCTCGTGAGGACTACGATGGAATGCTTAGTTTTCAGTAAAAAGGGTCTCCGTTTCTCTACACTCACCAAACGATTATTTATATAAAAATGTGTACGACGAATATATCCTGTAAGAATGTCCCGCTGGAATTCTTGCTGGTTCTCCCCAGGACAGTGGTATTTTCTGAACCAGTGTTTTAAGTTGTTAGTATGTTATTGTGGGCAGATGGACAGCATGAAAAACTTAATAAAACAGTTTGTATAAAAAGGTTTATTATAATGATGACGATAATAACCCCTGGAATGAGTGATCGCTACAGATTTCTATAGCGATCACCTCATTCCGTACATGTAAGCTGTTTTTTTTTTTCAAAAACAGTCCAGCTGGGTTTCTTGCTGGTTCCTCCCAGGATAGAGGCTTTTTCCGAACAAGTGGTAAATTAAATGACAGAGTGACTTTCAATTAGTATTATTTACAATCTATATTGAAGATTCTGTTTCTGTTCCCGAAAATTTTAAAGTACCTCGTGTGACAGCGAGTCCTTATAACAGTACCTACCAGTAATAATTGAAAAAAGTGAACAGAGCATGCTTTATTAATAACTTAGCTCCGATAAGTTCTAACAAAGCTACAATGGTAAGGAAAACGAAAGGATTATAATTATAGATAACTTTGACTAACTTTATGCCAATTGATGGAACGGCACTACTCTCTTTTTTGGCAACAAAAACGGGTAGAAAGTAAATTACAAATTAATAAATTAATAATAAAAAAAATCAACTCTGCCCATTTTCGTGAAAAGAAATCGTCAATTGCTTTTCGTAAATACAAAAACATCGTAATAAGCTTTTTCTAGCCAAATTAATATTAGTCAGAAATTGACATACATGAATATTGCTCAAAAGACGAATTGCCCATCATTGAGTACCTAAATGCTAATCGTTCTTTGAAAACAATAAACGTAGGTGGTGAGAAAGCTAATACGAGCGCCAGTTCTATTTCCTAGGACAATACTATCAAAGCAATCTCAATGGTTCATGTTAGATATTGCCCTGAACCGGTATGATCATGGATCAATTGATAAGTAAATATAAATTGCTTCCTCAAAACCGACAAAATTGATACACAAAATTAATGCATGTCGGTGAACATCTGAAATATAGCGTCATAAAATTACAACTTACATTTTACACTTCCAAGTTTTATAAAGCATTAAGATATTTTATGAAGGAGGAAACATAAATACAGGTTTTTATGTGCATCTATAGCCATTTTGATGGAGAATCGAAGTGATAGTTGCAATAGACACACTGCCCTATATACCCTATACGATTTAACTTTCATATATCATATACAAACTTAAAAAATTCATGTTTATAATTCTGACGATACGGTATAACTTCTTATTATATAACGAAACCCCGTTTCGTTTTATAATAAGACGGACTTCACATAAGTATTAAGTACAACTTAATATTTTCTTTGAAAGCATGTAATTTAATTTTATCACAAGCAAATTTAATTTCGTCGCGTTCTAACTAAGAACGGAAATATTTGTTTGCCCTTTTAGTTAAAGAAACTTAGGTAAATAACAACTTCTACCTCACTTTCAAGTTCTCAGTTCAATATATTATATAATAATATCATTTTCAACAAACATTTATGCATGTATATACATAATGTATTATACCGAAAGTGTACGCGTCAACATAAAGACGCTAACTAGTCTTCGCCTTCACATGCGCGCTGCATAAGGAATATACATAAATAAATCCGGACAACGGGCAGTTAAAACACATCTGTCTACAGAGGCATTTCCATGTACCTAGTGCTGGCGTAAAAGAATCCAATGCATTATTACGTCACATGAATTTCGTAACTGGCGACTATGGGACATGCCAGAAAGACTTCTAATTCTAACAAATCAATACAACAAAAGAGTGCAACCATATTCATTGCCCACCGTAAAATAGCCAAATAGGGGTACAACTACAACGTGTAAACCAAATGTAAAAAATGTCCCAATCCGGCGGCAGGACACAGCAATAAAACGTGAGAAATTTCCAGCACAACAACCGGCTAATCCATGTACCAAGTGTGACTATTTTGGCGAATTCTCTATTCAACGTAAGAGGCTCGAGATACCAACAGTGAGTTCATACGGGCTGATGAGGAGGAAGAAAATACAAGTAACAATTTATGCACAACACAAATATTATTAAATAAAATCAGTTGTTTATTGCTTATCAACGTCTGCGATTAAAAACGATATTAATAAATTTGCGTCAGGTTAAGAAAAGAAAGACATTTGAAATGTTATTATAATATGAACTATATGACGGTAAAGTATCAATGAACTTCTACTAAAATGGCAAAAGATACATTATTATTATTATCGATGTGATAATAATAGATATTTCGATTTATTAAATTTCAGTAATCCGCCCCGGCTTCGCATAAATTATTTCTGGATGTCAACAACAGAGCCGCCTACTACTATTTCATCAAATTCCGTTGGATGTTTTCAAAGTCTATAACAGACAGATGAAACAATTTTTTTTTGTTTTATATATAAGTATCATCATCATTACAGCCACAAAACACGGTCCTAAGCCACCTGCTTTCGTCTACTTCCTGCATATCTTAC